>WJEZ01001060.1:0-20260 GCA_009869925.1 Thalassaphorura encarpata | reverse complement strand
TAAACCACCTTTTAAAAGTACGTCGGCAGAAGAAGCATGTATTTTTAGCATGTCATATTTGCTCAAGCCTGTAACGAGATTCATGTTGCCTTAGCATGTGTTGCTCCCAGTCTGCCACAGTATCTGAAGTAGTCGGTGATAGTCGGACGTACTACGTAGTACTACGGTCGGTCAGTAGTCGCCACTTGCAAATATGTCAGCGTCTCAATATGAAACCAGCAGCAGGTGACATGTTTAGATCATTCACATCACCCGCCAACGATCCTGACTCGATTTGAGGGCCGCATACCATGATTGCCGCCACAGGTTCTACTTCGTATGCACCTACGTCTTCGACCAGCGGTCCTGGCTCGGTCTGAGGATCGCACACCATGTTGGTAGCCATAGGTTCCACTTTACAGGGTCGGGTTTTTGTATGACGATACTGACTACCATTCGTATCTCCAAAACGGTATAGTGAAGCAAAATTCAGGGCATTTTCCATTAACAATTTTATTTCCGCCGGCGTTTTACAAACTACCTCATTACTAGAATCAAAAGTCATAATTTGAAAATTTACTATGCTAAAATCATTATTCACACACTCACCGCGAACGACTAACTGGCAAGCAGGTACATGTTTTATTAAATTTGGTCAGACAATCCCGAGCGTAATTACGAACAGCAGGTAGAAATTCTGTGACTTCAAGTATACTCACAGGTTGATCTAGCTTGAGTACTGTTATAACCATGTGCCATATGTTGGATTTTTGCAAAAGCAGGGTTCCCGGCCGTACGACAACTATTTCGTATGAAATTATTTCTGCCCGCAGGCGTGATGGCAAAATCACTAAATTAGTCTGACGATAAGATGTTAGACACTCCCAGTCAGGGTTATCCAAAAAATGCTTGAGAAAGGCCCTGAAGCGTTCTTCAGACTCTTCTTTTATAATAATTACGACTTTGAGCCAACCATCCAACAAAGTAATTGCACTGCACAATCCAGGATGATCTATGTGCAGGGCTATATAAACAAAGGTAAGCAATAAAATATTAGAATCTAGAGCAAATTTGCATTCGTACCAGTCACGGTGAGACCAAAAGTCAGAAGGATGACCAAATTGTCCAGGAAAACATTGTTCGTCTATGCAACACCTTTATTGGTCTGAGACTTCAGGTTCGACGGCAATGTATGGGTCACAGGACTAGCAATGTCTCGCCCAGACACGGGTACTGCATCTTGCATTTGGTCAGCATCCAAGTAGCCGGTATACACATCCTGACCCACTAGACCCTCCACAGCACGCTCAATCTATTCTTCGTTAATTTCCAATCCACTCAGGTCACTAACAAGCTTCTTGGCATAGTCAGGCTATTCATATACCCCAAGTGGACTCGGATTCTGCAATTTGCCTTCTGAATGAGCAATAGGGGTGCAATGAAAAACTCCAGCGTCTTCAAGTGCAGTAAGAGTAACACCACCAAAATTGGAAATAGAACTTCGTTTGAACCGAAGCAAAGTTAGAGGGTCTATTATTTGGAGTGGCAGACCCACCAAGCAGGAGTTGGTGTCACGTAACAAATAATCACACAAAGCATGGAAGTTGGTCCAATCGGTAAAATTGCAATGGTCCATTTGCCAGGTGATTGGACTGGGTGCTTCAGCCATGACTTGTCAAAATTACTTTCACTTTCCGTTTTATCGGAACACAACACAGGTGGTTATTTGCTTTGAAAAGTCTGGAAAATACTACTTCCCTCCTCTCTTCTTCAACTCTACACAACTACTAAGATTTTGCACTACTTTAAAAAAAAATGAACTACTAAATGATTCTTGTTTAAATCGAATAGCCACGATGGCAGCTCAGAGAGCTAAGATGCCCAACGCATTTTAACGAGTTACGCACTTGTAATTTGCAAAATTAGGTACGCATCTTCCCTACCAACATTTTTCACATTCAGATAAAAACTGGTTTGGCATAGCGCTGGATTAACCCACACCAGGAACATCCATGGTCAAGTAAGGCAGATCAAGACAAAGCAAAAGTTATTGGGAACCTTCAGTCAGATCATAGTTGTTGAGTCCAGGCTTGAAGCCTGGATAATTTTTGAAACGTTTTAGAAAACCCGGCATGTCTTCCCATTCTAAAACCATCATGGTATTCCTGTAGTATTTCTTTCTTCATTTTTCGAGGAATTACAGGCTTTGCATAGCCAAGCTGCATACTAACTAGGATCTTAAAACTGTGGAAGGATTTTCTGAATTTAGCAATTGAATGGTAACCCGACAAAATTCGTCCCAAAGTTTGTAACTCGGTTAAATTATTAAATTCTGTAAAAATCTAATTTACGTCCACATTGGCTTTGAATGGGTTTTGTACAGGTGTATCTCGGAAGTCTAGGATAGATTTATCTAGTTGCGAAGAGGCAAAAGCATCCCGTGATAGCCAGTCAGCCATTGTATTCATTAGTCTAGGGACGGGATGCACCTTCATATTGTAACCACGACATTTTTTCACCACCGATTCTTCCCTGTAGCCAATAAGAAACTATTCGGTAAGCTATCAGAGTAAGCCGTGAAATCTCTACCATACAAAAAACAATGGAACTTTTAATAGGAGTCGCCAAGCCCAAAAACTCAAAATGAACTCCCGGGTAAGGAGTCTAGGCTGGCTTAAGGGACGAACTATGATAAGCAATAACTACTAAGTGTCTGCCCTCTGTTTTTTACAAAAAAATTGTACCCAGACCTCTTGCAGATGCATCCGGAATCAAAACTGTTTCTCTGTCTTCCCTAAACCAATGAAGTCGCAGAAGAGAAGTTAATTTCTTCTTGATTGACTCAGAGGCCCAATTACGTTCACCTCTCCAACGAAATTCCTTGCCTTGCTGAACCAAGGAATACAAGCGCTTAGCTACAATTAAGAGGTAAGGAATACTCGGTCTGAACCAAGTAATCATCCCCAGCAATTGGTACAACGACTTCAGATGGAGTTTGTGCTTGTGTGACGGCAGACACTTTACTAGGGTTAATGTGAATTCCAGTCTGGTCTACAATGTGATTCAACATACTGCGTTTCTGATAATTAAGATTACTTCGACTCCTGAAACTTTACATTGAACTGACGCATTCTTTGAAATGATAGTTGTATGCTCTCGATGTGACCTTCAAATGTATCGTTGGCAAAAATTAAGTCTATAACATGTATCATTATTCCTTTCTCCGTGTTTGTAAGAGAGTTTCAGTTGTATTATTAGCAAACAATTTTCATATATATACGTATAAGTGCACGGATTGTCAAATCAAACCAAATGTCAGCTGCTGTTAGAACTGATCTGAGGTCTGAGGAGGTTGACAGTTGAGACAAGCGGGGGTAATGCACTCGGGACAGGGAACCGGAATAGCTTCGTTTGCTTGTAAAAATTTAAAAAAAACCTCAGCTGTTACTCGCGTGCCTGAAGTTGCACTGAGAGGTCCTTCGGTTACGTGGATGATCACGATACCACAGTTGGGACACTTGGTTTTACAAAGTACCCACTCCAGGGCTACGGGAGTACTCTTGTTGGCTGTAAGCAGAATTCAACGCGTATTCAAAGGGTTATGATTTCGGGTTCAGGCTTGGGCGATGGAGGGGGGGAGGCGCTAAGAGAAGGTTTTTTGAGTCTCTTTTGTAGTAAGCATAGTCTGGGGGCGAGATGAATGGCGGCAATATTCTGGCAACAGGTCCAGCAATACCACTCGTCGTAATTTCCTGGAAAGTAATTTCGAATAGAGTTTTGCGTCCAAACTGGTCTCCTGCAGATGTATTGCGTAATCCAATGTTCAACTGGCTCGGTTCGGCAGCAAATAACTCAAGTCAAATCCTTACGGAGTATATATAAAGGGATGGCTTTGGGGGCTGACGTCTGTACGGATTGCATTGGTTGTGTAATTCCTTGTTTAGTTCGAATTATATTATCAATTGTGGTTGGTTGCTTGACGTGTTTGATCAGTCCAAGTGTGTGCGAGTGTCTTGACCACTTAATTAGCTCATTGAGTCATTAATTAAGTCATTGACTCATTGAGTCTGGAAGACCTGATCTTGAATTGGCTGGAAAGTTTTTACTAATCCTTCCGCCAATGGCAAGTGAGGAATGTGAAATTTTTTCGTGAGGTTGGTGAGGAGAATTAGACCATCATCTTCCCTTTCAAATTAGAATGGGGTTAATTAATCACAATCCATAAATTCAGGTTCATTCACAATCTCGTGTGAGATTTCCTGCATATATCTATGGTGTTTCTCATGCTCATTGAAATGGCCAGTGGGAGAGGCTGATCGTGGATGCGGGAAAAACGAGACAAAACAGCAAAGTATTTTCAACTCAAACGCACAGTTTTATTCGCACTATTTTACAGAGTTTTCACTTACATGCTAAACTTATACTACGCAAAGAACAAAGAACTAAATTCTAACTGAGAGCCCGAATGACTCTCTTACATGTCCTTTTATACTCCTTGCCATCCCATCTTCAACCTTCCTGATCTCTTTCCTCTTTTGGTCCGGGTGACCCCGTCAGCCATAGCGACCTCAGTCGCCATGATGCTGACCACATTCCTCAGCTATTCCTTCCTACTTTAACTACGATCTGGCCATGGACATAAGTCTAATCATTTTCCTTTTCCTTTGCTTTGCCACTGCAGCATGCCAATGCATCTGCATGGCCTCCTAAGCGTGTTGTCTGCCTCAGGTGCACTATGTACCTCGTTCTGTTGCACCTCATCCAACAGATCCCTGCTACACAAGCAAGGCAGTCCTGGTTTCTTAACCACACAGGCTACGGCGTAGAGTAGTGTTGTTCTACGCCCAATGCACTGGCATTGGGCTTTGCTAATCTACTTTGCTACCTGACCCAATGCACTGGCATTGGTTTCTGACGCGATGCAGTTTACTGCATCGCACTCATTAGTAAAAGTGACAGGAATGTTGCGAGTGCAGACTCCAGCGACCTGTTGTGGATAGAAGTAATAGTTATTGATTAGTGGGCAATGCCTAAGGCATAAAACGTCTCCCTGATTTTGAACGAGGAATCGTTCGTCCGGAAGCAAGACTCGGGTGATGAAAGAAGCCTGGCGATTTTGTGCCATCGTGACAAGTAAATCCAGAATTGATTTGGAATGTGTATAACAGGAGCGATGATCCTCTTGCTTTTAGGCAGTCAAATTCTGTTGCATCAAGGTAAACAGATATTGAAGACGAGAGGTTACCTCTGCCGAAACGATAATTCTGGACTCGCGTTTTGAATCTAGGGGGGCCAAGGGCGTGAACAACGTCTCGTTCGGTGCCAATGAACTGAAGCTTAGCAAACCTGGGATCGTTGGTCTGTGGTGAAGGTGATGATTCGGTTTGTTCAGCGTGAGATTTCTGTGTTTGTGTTTCTTGTAATCATGGGTTGAACCTTGGAATCTATGGTGGTTTCCTGGACTGGATTTGCTTCATGCTCAATGGTGCTTCCTTCAATCACAGGATTGGTGGAAACTCCAGTAGTCGGTTGTATAAGTTACAGGCTTGGTATCGTAGACAAAACTGGTTTGGAAACGTAAAGATGTAGTGGACAACCAGGATTTTAAGGAGATAATGCAAAGGCAAGCGTCGCAAGTGAGATGGGTATTCAAATGCTGATAACCTGACGGAGGATGAGATTGTGGTTGATTTTGGAGCTAGCATCAGAAGTCTTGGGAGGTGAAAAATAAAAAAAAGCCAATACTGTAGATGTAACGTGATCCGAATAGGTTAATTAAAAGCAAAGGAAGGTTAACGCTTAGAAGGTGCGGAAAGCTTTAGCTGAGATTGGGAGTATTATAGTAGAGTTTTAGGAATTCGGATTTATGCACATTAAAGAGAATGTTGGCTCATAGTCAATTTGTATTGAATTGTAGAGGCCTTCAAAGTCTGCAGTTAATAGAATGAAATCTTCTGAGTTAGTCAATTCGTAGTTTGAAGAGTTTTAGTTAGGGTAATCCGCATATAAGCAGACGGTGATTCACATCAATAGGGAGAAAAGAGTGATGAAATGACGAAATTTGGTTCGGAGCAACGTTGAGAGCTGAGAGCAAGCATGGGGCGTTTTCGTATTTTCTTTCCTCACATTCGATGGCTCCAGTGTTGTGAACTTTGTCACCCCAAATGACAACTCCTTTCCTTTAACCGGTGGATTGGTTGAAGGTGCATCGATAGGTGAATTCGACCACCGGGGATTCTACATGAGTCAAATCGTCTATATTTACCGGCAAGTTGAGTCTGCGGACGTGAGTATTTGTCACAGTGTCCTCGGTTGTATTGGGCCAACTATATGTGTTGGGTTCAAAAGTTGCACCTAGGTAGTCAAATGGTCGTTCAGTTTCACTTCTTGTAGGTTGGCCATGTTAGCCACAATTGCAATGCATTCATCTTTAGATGTCGCCTTAGGGTATACTCTATTCTCCTGGGTTTTCATTCCAAAAAAGTGAAATGTTCGTGATTCAAAATGCTTGGTCTGAATGGCCTGCCCTCTGGGTCCAAGAAGATGACTAGTTTTAATTGTTACAAGGATGACGGCAGATGGCGTTGGATCGTAGGCGCAGTGGTGAGAATCCAAGGGTAATTACCTGGGTTTCGGCACCAGATGAAAAGGGCTCAGTGGGAGAAGACTGAACGACAAAAAAGAACGCTATTTACCTTTTTCAAGCTCTTGAACAAACACACCTTTCATTTGTAATCTATTTTACAGTAATTCAACAAGTTTTCAATACAACGGCTAAAAAAGGAATGTCCCTTCTTTTTCTTATTGACTGTTCTATTTATCACTTCTAACAATCATCGTCATCCTTTTTTGCGCGATTTTGCCCTATCTCTTTAACATTACTCCATTGCGTCCTTCGACGCCATGCTTAATGGTCTGATCTGACCACCTCCTAATTATTCTAAACTAGGTTCGTATTTTGGACACGAGGTAGACCAGGCATCTGCGTGGGTTCAAATGCCTTGCCTCAACAATGTCCAACCAAGCCAAGCAAAAAGCAAAACAAGGGTAAGGGGAAGGAGCAGACCCGTTTGCCACACTGGTCTACCTCTGCTAACTTCCTTGCCTTCTGTCCATCTGCCATGCAATATAATTCCGTCTCTGACGTGAGCGATGTGAGGCTAAACTTTCTCAGCCCCAAAACAGCAGACTCGTTCTTTTAGCGGCTTCTTTCGAAGCCAATGAGTTCAACTAGTTTTAACCGCAAACAGAGTTTTTAAACCAATCTTTTATTTCTTCAATATATTCAACATCCAATTTTGCTTTGAGCTAGTTTACAAATGTTCAAACTGAGCAACTGAGGGTAAGGTTACGGAGAGACTCGACACCGAGGAATGTAGGGGCAACGTGAGACCGAAGGGGGAGAGTGGAGGAGAAGGCTGGTTTTCAAACTGGCAGAGTTTTTACCTGAGCCAACGAAATTTTCCAATCGGGACTGGTGCTTGTTCCTGATTTTGTTCCTTTTATACTCCTTCTCCTGACCTCGTCAGATGCCTTGCTCAATGCATTTTCGTCATTCCTTGGCTGTTGGTTGACCTCGTTTTTCTTGGATTTCCACACTCTCTCTTCTTTGTTTGCCATTCTACGTCACACGATCTTGCTCACTTCCTTGTCCTCCTTTCACTTTTATCAAGTTGCTTTCAAGCTCCTCCTTGTGACCTCCTTTCGTCCCTTCTCTTTTGTCCCTTGCCATAACGGGATTCTTCATTAACCCCCTCTCATTTCTTGGTTCAGTTTTGCCTCAGGCCTTTTTCCATCTGAGTGTCCTAGTTTCCTTGTCTCTCGTTCCGTTGCCTCCCTTTCGCCCTCACTCAATCTCCCCACTTTCTCTTCGCTCTCTTACCCCTCCTCCCACTGTTCTGCTCCTCTCGTGCTGTGTCAGGGCACTGGGGGCCTGACAAGCGAGGCTAGCTCACAATATATATTGAGAATTGAGAAAATTGAGAAAAGTTTAGCTTCAGTTGATTACGGCCAGGTTCAGTGTTAAATCTTTTTAGACATTTATTATTTCTCTATTACGGAAGTAGTTACTACTAGAATACTGATTTATTACTTCATATGGTTTATTTGATACTATTAAAATTTATGATTTTATTGAAAACATAACTAAAACCCCTATTTCTACTCGTCTAAGATATTTAGGCAGTTGTAATAAATAACTCCTGTTTTAATTATTGAAACGGTTGAACAGTGAGACTGATTGGAATAAATTGGAGCTTGGAATAAATAAAGTTTTGTCGTAGTGAAGTTTTCGCCCGTTACCCCAATTCCTTATATTTTTTGATACCAATCAGCGTGGTAAATTCAAATTCACCTGAATATTTCTGCCAAGCGAAACTGAATTTGGATTGGAAGACCTCACCTGACCTGACCTTTCGAAATCTACATCTGAATTCTGAATCTGATTTCGACTTCCAAATAAATACAACGGAAATGAATTCTGATACGGAAGAGATTTCAAACACAATTATTGCTAATCAATCCAGTAAATCGGCTGCGGTACTTCCGCTCCGAAAATCAATTCTTTCAATGTTCCGTGAAATATCTGTTGAATTGGACAAACGCTACGACAAATACGAGCGTATCTACAAAATTTCCAGGGATATTACAGCAGAGAGCAAGAGAATTATTTTTTTCCTTCATCGTCGCTCAAAGTAAGTAACTAAATTAATGGCGCAATTTACTAATGGGGTGGCTGTTTCTAATAAATTATTAATTAACTTCTGTGTAAAACAGTGCGGCAGAATTGGTTGAAATGGCTAAAGCCCAGTTTCAGGAGCTCAGAGACACTTGTCTCAAGGAATTGGCGACTGAATTGGAGAACGAAGATCCATATTATTATGCTAGAGCATTTACTAATGGTAAAATTATTCAAGTTCAATGTTCAATAGAATTTTCCAGATTTTATCCCCACAGAGTTTGAAGCCATAGGTTGGATTGGAATTCGAGCATTGTGTGCGCCAAATATTTTTCTAAATCTGTCCCCAACCTCAGAGAAACTTTTTTCAAATGAAACTCAAACTCAAGGATGATAATCTTTCAAAAGTTACGTTCACAATCATATCATTTCAGTTTGGTTATTTAGTAAAATGTAATACATTTAACATAATGAATTTTATTTGTGCTCTGACCCTTGCTGTCTGACTCGGGGTCTTAGAAAAATATTTTGCCAACCCAATGCTCCAATTCATCCTGCAGAACATGTAAATTAATCCTAATCACACACACAGGTCTCCAAGAATATATCGAGGCAGTTTCTCTTCATCATTTCATGAAGACTGGACTTTTAATTAGCCACGCGGAAGTGCAAAATGAACTTTTCTTTGAAGTTTTGGTTGATACTTTGGATGATTTGAGTCGAAACCGAAATCAGGGACACGGACACGGACGTGGCCGTGGTCCTTGGAGGAATCAAAGACATCAACACGGTTATAATCGACGCACTCCGTATCAAAGACCAAGGGACGATAAGGAAAATACTGCAGCAGCTGCTGTCGAATCCGTTAATGAAGGAGAGGAGAAACCAAAACCGCCCACTCCTCCGCCTCCAGCAATGAAAACCGTCGGGGTTTTGCTGACACAGTCGGATTTCATGCTAGGTCTTTGTGACCTGACTGGAGAACTCATGCGTTCCTGCGTCGCGGCAGTAGGGTGTGGAAATGAAGATGTGGCTTTCAATACTTGTCGTTTAGTCCAACGCATGTATCAAGGTAGGCATTTTGTCTATACTCAAAATTTTAATTTAAACAAATGAATTAATTATTTTATTTCTACCCCACACAGGAACCATTGCACTGCATCCCCCACTACGAGACTCCTACAATAGCAAAACAGAAGTAATGCGACAAAGTGTTATGAAAATGGAACGTGCTTGTTGCCAATATCGAATTCGCGATACTCCAAATGGTAGCTGTGGTTTTGCATTTAAAGATGATGATATGGATTCTGGTATGGATTAAAACTAAAAATCATCAATCAAATTGATGGGATTGCTTCTCAATTTTCTGAATGAAATATTTTTTCGTTATATTTAATTTTTTCCAATTTTCTAATTCATCACAAATAATTGCATTTTTGAAATAAATTTGTTCAGTCCCAAGATAAAGAAACCTATTTTATTTGGTTTATTAATATTAGCATGACACAACACGATGAAAGTAATTTAATTTCCTACTTTAATATTGAAAGAAAAGAAACACACACAATAATAAATGGAAAAAAAACAAAACAAATATATTCTAAAATGCTAGTCCAGAAAAACAGTCCTTTTTAAAAACTTTCATCCCGAATAATCTCCAATTTTGTACAAATCCATTTCATAACTTTCACAAATTACTCTTCGTCCACCAAAAAATCGACCATGAAGCTGACTTTTGGCTTTATCGGCCTCTGAAATAAAATTAAAAAATAATATTAAATAGGTCGGAAATTAAATCAACAGCTTCTTTGTAATTCCTGCACTTACCCTGTGGTTGAGAGAATTCTACAAAAATTTTGACAATCACTGGTGCCTCGACATCTTCGGATTGTTTTTCTTCATAAATTATGACTTTGACCACGGCTCCAAAATTATTACATTCATCTGTAATTTCATCCTTTAGAGCATCATCTACATCTTCCTTTGTGACCATATTCTTCAAAACAATGACAGGGGATCTCTCATTCCTCATTAATTTCTGCATTACCAAATGTCTTGCACTTTGACCCTTGATCGACATATTTTCTTGGGCTGATAAACTCAAACTGTTGTCGTTTCCTTCTTCTTCCATTTTTTTCTCAAGTTCTTCCTTCTGCAAAGATAGGGCAAAAATGGATTAATTAATCCGCACTCCAATTTAAAATCAAAACCAATGATTAACTTATCAACTAAATTTGCTCCAGATAAATCTCCTAATTTTATTGACATCAATGGAACTGTTGACGGAGCAGCAGAGGCGGTGGTGCTATGACTAAGACCACCGTATGAATCTGGAGGAGGATATGCATTCGTCATTGTCGTCATAGGCTTGGCTACCGGCATCTCGAGCATTACTGCAGGTGGTGGAAGAGACATGGATACTTGTGGCTCCATATGGAATGAATTTGACACTGATAATACGAAATAAAAGTTACCAATGATTATTTTCCTTTCATTAAATATTAATTAACTTACTCGTTGGTTGGGCCATGGGCAAGTGATGCGAGAAACTCGATGGAGACGTCATTCCAACACCTGTTGCAGATGACATTGGGCTAATTACAGTCATGGGGAGAACAGCAACTCCAGGGGGTGGAAGTACAGCTACCCCAGGTGGGGGGAGGGCGACTGCTGGTGCAGTTGCAACGGCTCCATGAGAAAAGTTTGCCAATGATGGGCTCATTCCCATTGCCTAAAAGTACAAACGTCAAGAAATTATTAATATTAAATTAATAAATTATAAATAACGTTGCTTACCCCTCCTTGTGGGGAAACGAGACCAGGGTGAGCAGAATTTGCCATACTTGGAGACATTCCTAAACGGGGTGAAGAATTTCCCATAATCATATTTATCCCGGACATTGAATCTTCATTCTTGGAAAGTCCCATTGCAGCCGCTGTACTAGTGACTGCCTCCATGGCTTGAATTTTTGCAGTTGCTGCCGCAGCTGCTACGGCTGCTGCGGTTGGCATTTGACTTTGTCCTGGATTTGCCTAATTTGAAAATAGAATCAAGATTTTTTTACTCAATCATTATTCTTGTTACAAAAATAAGCTCAAAATGTTTATGCAAAAGTTTGATTTCAATTTACCAATACCTGGAGCGCGTTAGGCGGAGTGATTGCCTTTCCAACGCGAAGATATTGTCCACCCAAATCAAAGAGATTCATAGACGCAATGGCTTCTGCTGACCCTTGGGCTGTTTCGTACTCAATGAATCCATAGCCACGATGCTTCCCCGGGGATGGACCTGGAGCCAATTTGCACGCTTTGATTTTACCAAATGCTTCGAACACACTGTGGAATATAACTCATTATATCATAATTCAAACTCAACGGTTTTCGTTCTGGAAACTCTTAAATTACTTGGCAAATGACTAGTAAGATTTGATTTAACGTTAACTACGCCGACATAATTTCTATCTGATTATTTCTGTACGAACTTATTTATTCCTGTTCTTACCTCTTGATGTCTTCTTCAGTCAAATCTGAGTGAATGGAAGCGACGTAAATCCGATGATAAGCCTTGGCCTCATCCATCAGGTCATCAATCACTTGATCCATGTGTGAAAATTTTATACGAGTATCTCTCCCGCACTGTATCAAAAATAATTAACACAGTTTTCATTTCAGTGTAAATCTTTAGCTTAATTTCAGTAATAAACCAAATTACCTTGATATTTCGTCCGCCGATCATAACCCCATTCATTTGTTCCAAGGCCAATTGAGCTGCTTCCGGTAAATCATACTCCACAAATGCAAATCCTTTGTGTTTTTGTGCCACTGGATCCCATGACATGTTAATTGTCTTAATCGGTCCTGTTTTTCCAAATTCCATTCGAGTTACATAGCCTACTCTCGTACAAGAATTTAGGTAAACAAGNGACATGTTAATTGTCTTAATCGGTCCTGTTTTTCCAAATTCCATTCGAGTTACATAGCCTACTCTCGTACAAGAATTTAGGTAAACAAGAAAGCAGGACAGAGCATTACAAACTTAATCATAGAATAGAATAGAATGAATCAAAATT
This sequence comes from Thalassaphorura encarpata, assembly GCA_009869925.1. Classification (NCBI taxonomy): domain Eukaryota; kingdom Metazoa; phylum Arthropoda; class Collembola; order Poduromorpha; family Onychiuridae; genus Thalassaphorura; species Thalassaphorura encarpata. The sequence goes on along the minus strand of WJEZ01001060.1, from coordinate 7,534 downwards.
CAAAATCCATCAAATGATGGATAGTCAAAACCTTTAAAGGTCATGTAATGGGGGAAATCGTGTGACCATGGGCATGAACTAAATTAAGAATAAATCCAACCAATGCTCTTATTTTTAGTATTTTAGTTCTAGTAAGACAGAAAACGCAAGCAAATGCATAACGAGATATGATTACGCTGAATTTTACAACCCAAGTAATCAGAAAATTAAAAAAAAAATCAAGATTACTTTGAAAACTGAAATTTTTCTAGAATTTTCCCCTTTCCCAAAATATCAACACAAAAAAACAGGACACAAACACTCAAACGCGACTAACATTAACATTCACATTCAAAACCTTTAAAGGTTAGAAAGAAATCCAACCAATGCTTTTATTTTTAGTTTTAGTAAGACAGAAAACGTAAGCAAATGCATAACGAGATATGATTACGATGAATTTACAACCCAAGTAAACAGAAAATTTTAAAAAAAATCAAGATTACTTTGAAAACTGAAATTTTTTCCCCCTTTCCCAAAACATCAACAACACAAAATAAACAGAAACAAAAAACAAACACTCGAAAGCGACTATCATTAACATTCACAATAGTTCTGAAAGGAAAGCAGGAAAGACAATGAATAAAATTGAAAAATCGATTTAGTTACCGAACGAATCAAATGCTTGACGAATCGTGTCTTCCCTTAGTTCAAAACTGATACTTCCAATGTATACTCGACACATGAGTACGAGGGCTTGGTGCCTTTGCAGGGATTTTGCTTGCTAAATTCATAAATATTTTAATATTTAGCACAATTTTTATATGAAATGTAACGAAATTGTATAAATAGTCACCTGTTGCTGATGTGCTAGCGTTTGTTTCATGAGAACATATTTAATGCTTTGCTCCATCGCATATTTCTTGGCTCTTGAAATGTCATCTTGGTCTCTACGCTCTAATTTTGGGAGGGCTACACCTAATATACTTGCCGCGACGTCTCTTTTGGCTGCAGATCCTGGAAAATTTAAGAAATGACAATTTAAGTACAGTAGAATTTGATTGAATAGTTAAATCTCAAAATTACCTGCAAAAAGTGGTCCAGTTTGATTTAAATCTGATATTGCAATTGCAAGGAATTCCTCTGGGGGCATTTCCTCAATTTTCTGACGCTTCAAAATTGGATCAACGTATACTCCGGGCGGTAACACTGTAAATCACAAAATACGTACACAATTTCAAAATTAGAACACAAATCAAGACGGAATTTTCTGAAAAAATTAACTTACCACCGAATACGACGGAAGTGTCCATTGACATTGACATTTTCTTTCTTTTTGAGATCAAAACAAGTACAAAAGTAAAATTAGCTAGTAACTTAACGTCACAAATTAATTAAAATTGGTGTCTTTTCCACGTGCCGGTAGTTTAATTTGCAATTACGATAGCAAAATAAATTAATTTCACACCAAAACGCTCGAATTTGAACTTTGGTGAGTCTTGGGGAAAAAATCAATGCTGTGTTTATGGAAATTCCGCAAGGTGGGCTTGAGCATGGCCGGATTGCATTTCGCACGACGCAACATAGGCGAAATGAAAAATCCACTTCTTATTTTGAAAAGTAGAACTGTCAGATTATTTGCAATAATAAAAAATACACAAATTATTTTATTTTAATTTTCTTTGATTAAATTCTTCCATTAGCATCGCACAAGAGGCAATCGTGAACACTACCGAGAATGGAGTTATGAAACCAGTATAGGTAGATTACCCATTTCTAAGTAATCAATTACAGATTTACTTTCTCCAAAAAACGGTAGATTTTGATTAGAGATTACATTTTAGGTTACTTCGAGAAAAATTATTTCCGCAGCTTTTTGTTTCACGTTTTCATGTTTATCGTGTGTATAGGTTTACATTCCGACTCTTGAGTTTACGGGGAACGATTATTTTGACCATTACATTTCAAAAACTGAAAAGGCACACACCATTTCATTGAGAAGAAACCGATTTTTGCTTCAATGTACATTTAAAATGATCTGATAAGCTGATTCGGTTTAATTTAGCAAGATAACCTGATAATAATTTCTAGATTTCAGTATACGTAATTAGTTAGATTTAGATTCGTATTCTACGTAATGGCAAGGCAGGGCAGCAGCAGACAAGGAGAATTAGCTGTGACGTCAATAATTAAATGGACAACAAAGACATAACATGGTTTCATGAGTTTCATGGATTTTGATAGTGGAAAAGTGACTTTTGCACTTGCTTGCACCGCATAAAGCAAAAGCAAAGCGCAAATGGAGTTGATTATGATCTCATGTACACGTAGTATACACCTGTTGTCTTATTTTTTTTCTCAAGCAGGGTTAACTTAAGCTGGCTAAGGTCATTTTATTACACATTAGATATGAGTATGACTATGAAAGTTAGTTTTTGCACCAACTCTTGCTTGCTATGTCCATGAACAAGGAAAATACAACTGAAGATGCGATTTGCGATGGCCAGCCAAAGCCAACTAAACATACAGCTACTTGAATTTCCAAGAATCCGCGTCATCACTTGATATATATGAGAGCCAGGCTCTGCAAACTTAATTCGCAAATTCGTTACACTTGGCTGAACATTTGAACTTTTTTTTCCTGTGTTGAAGCACTTTTAGTTTTGCAATCTTTTACCCCCAGTTTGTACCCAGTGCACTTTTGTTTTACCATCTAAATCTCAAATAAATTATTTTCTTGTCTATTCCCGCAACCACAACGCAAAAACAATTCTACAGAAATAAACCTAGTTTAGCATAAGCTGAAAGAAATGCAGGCCGCCATATCAGTTTAATAAATTGTCATTAGAGTCTTGAGCCAAAATGAAGGTTGCAAGATTTAATTTAGTGTCTATTTTTGCATTTACACTAATTTCGTCTGGATTTACACGTAAGTTTGAATTGAATTTCTTCACGTAGGCTATGTTTGCTTAATTTTTGAATTTTTTCATTAGAACAATGCCGGTCGTATAATCGCCAGCTTGGAAATTGTGTGTCTATAAAAACATGTCCACCTTTGCTAGAAATTCTAAAAAATTCACCAACACCAGTCCAATTACGTCAATTACAAAAATTGACGTGTGGATTTGACAGCACGGATCCTAAGGTATGTTTAAAACTATCGTCTGATTTGATATCTGTTGTAATGAATTTTGATTTTATATTACAGGTATGTTGTCCTCTGAGTGACATACTTACCCCGACGTCATCTACAATCACAGAAAGATCCCCAATACTTTCCTCTGGAAATTCTGTTGACCCTGATTTGCCAAATCGTTCAGGTTCTACTTCCACGATAGCTCCGGGAAAGTCTGATGAATATTCAGATTTGAGTCGTCATCCTGCATTTAAGGAAATTCCACCAGTTAAAGATTGTGGAAGTGGATTAGGGCAGGATCGAATTATTGGAGGAAAAAATGTTTCACATGGTGCTTATCCATGGATGGCAAGGATTGGCTATCGAAGTAATGCACACAAAAAAAGATTGACAAAATTCTAAATTTCTTTACTACTTGAAATGTGTTTCCCTTTTTTCCAGATCCTGCCGAAAATCGTATTGAATATTTTTGTGGCGGCACAATTATTTCAAAACGTTATATCCTCACTGCAGCGCATTGTACAGAAGGAACCGGAGAATATGTTCCGTAAGTTTAAATATTTATGCACGAATTAAATATTAGTTACAAATTTTCTACTTAATTTTGCTTAATTTCAGGGCGGAAGTAAGGCTAGGTGAGCACGACACTCAAGCAGAACTGGATTGCAATAGTGATCTACAACAATGCTCAAAGGCTCAGGACTACACAGTCGAAAAAGTTATTTCACATGAGAAATACAATCCAAACACAAAACAAAATGATATTACATTAATCAAAGTCAATAAGGATATAGACTTTGGCACTTGTAAGTTATGTACAAAACTATAACATCGATGGTGCGCCTTTTAATTTGGCTGAATTTTTAGACTTCATTCGACCAGTCTGCCTTCCATTTTACAAGGAATACCAAGTGCAACGTCCACAAGATCCGGAACGAGGAATCGTTGCAGGATGGGGAAGAACACATTGGAGTAATTTTTCAAAAGTTTTGAATCTTATGTTGAAAATTTTAATTTAACATGTATTTTTAGACAAAGCAGAAGGAAGTACAATACTTCAAGAAGTAACTTTGCCTATTAAGACGAATGAGGATTGTCAAAACGTATACAATCGACGAGTCATGATTTCTGAAAAACAAGTAAGTAGAGGCCAAGACAAATCTTGATAGAATTCTCCTAATCAAATTATGTACTACAGCTGTGTGCTGGAGGTCAGAGTGGTCAAGATTCTTGTGGGGGTGATAGCGGCGGACCCCTTTTGTTTCCAACTAGCGTTAACAAAGTCCCGCGAATGTTTCAATTAGGCGTCGTTTCCTTTGGCCCTGTTCAATGTGGCGTTGGTAAGTTCTTGTATAATAGACCTAGTTTTTAGTTGAGTTAAATGCATCGTTTTAATATTTTCCACCAGGTGGTCTACCAGGGGTCTACGCCAGAACATCAGAATACTTAACATGGATATTGGACACGATTTATGCGAATAGTTATTAGCCTGGCTTAGAATAAATTGAAATTTCTTGGAATAATTTAAATAAAAAGCTCCTATATCTAAAAATGCAATTATTTATTTATAAGACGTAAATGCATACATTTAGCCTTTTAATTCACTTCCTTTCCTTTCCTTGGTTTTCCCATTTGGCTGGACTCAAGAAATAGTCTATTTGCAAATTCTTCATGCTCTTCCTTTTCCTTCTTAAAGCCAAAATTGGGTAAGCCAACCAGTCAGTTGGCGGAAGGTCAACAAGGTTAGGAGCAGTAGTAATTAAAACTTAAGCATTAAGGTTTTACGTATGCACATTCTCAGAACACAAGATCAATAGCTATATGCAAAACCGGTTTTTTGTTTAACAAGGCAGAACGAAGTAAAAATTATACACAGCTTCTAGCTTAATCAATTATAGTACATGCTCATAGCAAATACATTAGTGTAGCTATCATAGCTACGCTTTAGTCTTAGCAAGTCTAGACTGAAAATGGCAATACTTCGAAATTATTTTATCGAAGGGGCCCTAGTGCTCGCCATTACATTAAATTACCAAATTGGCCATGTTAGGTCACTTGAGCCTCGTAAGTCAAATTTAAATATTTAGAATTGATTAGAATAATAATTATAATAATTTTCAATATAGCAAAATGCTACTCTGTGCATGAAAAAGAGGGAGAATGCGTTCATTTTGATATGTGTCCCCCACTCAAGGAATTACTCAAATCCGGGGACCTTACAGTAGATAAAGTCCGAATTCTACAAAGGCTGACTTGTGGATTCAACAGAGATGAACCAAAGGTAGACAGAACGACACACTTAAAATGTTCTGGTCTTCTACTCAAATTTATATATTACATGTAGATTTGCTGCCCATTAACAGAAATTGTAAGAGACCTTGGTGACATCCCTGGATTCCAGACAAATTCTCAAGATAAACTCAAACCAGATTTGGGTCAGCAGAGTTCAAAGCCTGCTACTAATCACCCACAACGGCCAACACGACCAAGTGGTGATGAAGTGAAATTATTTTGAGTTACTTTTCAGATTAATAATTATTGATTGAATTAGTACTGGAAACAAATAATCGAATTCAAGCCCATGGACAAGCAGTTGCAAATTATCGGGCCCATCGGAATTTCCGACTAATTCCTGATGTGAAGGATTGTAGTAATCCTGTGAGCAGTGATCGTATCGTTGGTGGAAAGGAAGCAGCCCTTGCATCTTATCCTTGGATGGCTCGGATTGGCTATAGAAGTAAGTTCAAATACACGCTTGCTTATAAAAATTTATTTTGCATGTGTATTTGTCATCCTAGATGAACAAACTCAAGAAATAGAATTCTACTGTGGTGGTACGATTATCAACAATAGGTACATTTTAACAGCAGCCCATTGCACAGAAGAAATCGACGAAGGATATACGCCGTAGGTCAAAGATACACTAGCACATGCGCATGAGTATTTTGCAGTAATTTAAGGGATTATTTCATTAATCAGAGCTACGGTTCGTGTTGGTGAGCATGACACAAGGACAGAAGAGGATTGCAGTCCTTACTTGGGTTGTGCTAAATATGAGGATTACCAGATTGAGAAATTAATTCCACATCCTGATTACAACACTGATGATAAATCCAACGATATTGAGTTGATTCGTGTGGCCAAAGATATTTCCTTTGAATCCTTTACCGTTCGTCCGGTTTGCTTACCTTTCGCAAAGGAATATGGAATTAATGATGTGTGGCAAAGAGAATTTGCAAATATCAAGAAACACAAAGGTTGGGTCACTGGGTGGGGAAGGACAAGATGGAGTAAGCCATGAAAATTCACTACAAATTTATATTTTTGCCGCTAAATGTAAATTTGTACTTTCTGCGCAGACTCGGCTGAAGGAAGCTCCATCCTTCAAGAAATCCAGCTTCCTTTGATCACGAATGAGGAATGTCAATTTAATTATTCAACGAGAGTTAAAATTTCTGAAAAGCAAATGTGCGCTGGAGGAATAAGACTCAAAGATAGTTGTGGTGGAGACTCTGGTGGCCCTTTATTTGTTCCAGTTCCGGTCAAAGGTGAAGGCAAATTCTTCCAATTGGGCGTCGTCTCCTTTGGACCAGTTCAATGTGGAGTAGCTGGGCTTCCTGGTCAGTTTCAAAAATCAAAATTCACAATACTTCAGTAAAGGTTTAGCTAAAAACAAGTATTTTTAATTCCAGGTGTATATTCTCGGGTCTCTGCCTATCTCGGATGGATTTTGGATAATATTCGTGAATAGAATTTAAATACGCAATGCACATATATTAATTTGTTAATAAGATTTAGATTTTATTACAAGTTTAAATTTGATTAATATGTAAATAAAGTTTAATTTATCTCACATGTTAGGAATAAATAAACTTAGGCAGTTGGGCGACCTCGACTTCGTCTAAGATATTCTTGATCCCCCAAATTAACTCCCAATTTCATTGTACATTTTGGGCAGAAATGTGTCACATCCTTGTAGCAATGTGGACCATTATGACAAACCACAAATGCAGTCAAACACCCCGTGATAAAAATCATGACTGGTAATCCAATCAATAACCAATTCCAATCTTCTTGTTCAATTGAGTATTTTACAAGGATGACGATGGCAAAAACGATGATTCCAATAAAAATTGTTTTGTAGCGTGAGCCTAGTCTAGCTGCCACTGTTGGAGAGCTGGACTCAATTTTTTGCGTAATAATGGAGATTTGACAATGTGGGCAAATTGTTCGATAACCACGACGTCCTTGTTCAGATAAAATCCCAGTGTTAAGTGTAGCCATCGCAAACACGTGTTCTGCTTCTTCTCCGGGGGTAGGAGTGTTTGGTATACTAATAACTGCGTTTGTCCCAGGATCCGAAAGAGTACGTTTGGCTGGACCAGGACGGGGCCTTGACCTTGAATTTCGATGGAGGGAGGG
>WJEZ01001059.1:0-20260 GCA_009869925.1 Thalassaphorura encarpata | reverse complement strand
TTTGAATCTGCAACGTTTCTTAAGAAATGAATGCACATGCGTGAGTGACGCACCCTTCTACACTTTTCGCATAAAAATAGTAATCAGAATCAAATTAATTTGGTCGTATCTTGAGATAGGTGATATTTGGCATCGCTTCTACTTGATATGTATTAGTTGAGCCTTGGCTTTTGGTTCTGTTATGAATTGTGATTAGGAATACGAATAGGATTTGTGATTCCTTCCAATTGCTCAAGGGATCAAAGACTTCACGTCAAGGCACAAAGAATGAGAAGTGTATTTGGTTGGCTGGCTGGCTGAATTACCTTAGAGAGTCAAAGTCAAACGACTAGACTAGACTCCAGAACAAAAGAATGCAGAGAAAAGTTAATGAGACTCAGATTGCAAAGCTAAAGCTCTTCTCATCTCCAATATTCTTTTGCCATAGCCATAGGAATTGATGAATCAAAACATGTATTCATTTCAAGCTGGAGCTAATAGCAAAAATTTGCATAGAAAATCCATCCGTCCTCTCGTCATCCGCCTAATATTTGGTTTAATAACTGTGGGAAGGAAACAACCGATACTTAACACGGCAGAGAAGAAATTAAAAAGTTCCCGATCGAATTTCAAGAGAAGCTTCTATATGCCAAGGCTATGTTGCATTTTTCATGTTTTTTTAGTCATCACTAAAGGATCACATGACCTATGTTTTTTTATTCGGCAATACATGGAAGTGTGGATGAGTTGATGAACTGAATTGAACTCCCATACGTTTATTGCGTAATGAGTTTGAGTTATGATAATCAGATCCAAAATAGCCAACCCAGAAGTGATAGTGATAACGCGTTCGTTCTATCCACGTGGTCAGATTGCAACTCTGATTGCATTTTAATTACGCACATGATTACAATTTTAATTATGCAGTGTTCTGAAATAGCCAATAAGTTCTATTATACATGCACAAGGAAGTAGTATTTGGGATTGTAACGCTTGCCTATTGTATTCTTCTTTCGATATGAGCAATTACGACGCAAGTACAATGGTTATGAAATTCAAGGTTGAATTTTAAACCTCGTGCTAAAAATATTATGAAAAAATGCAAATTCGATCAAAGACATATGCCTATAGGTTCTCAGTAAACATGGAATTCATCTGTGCATGCGTGCAATCGAGTAGCTTGTGTCATTACGATTAGCACTTTCAACAAAAGCTACTTCCCCCAAGCATATAATTTTTAACATAATAAATTCCACATGTGATTAGCGTCAAGTTGTTACCTTGTTGATAAACACACATAACATTCAGAATTCACATTTAGCTAAGGTATTTAAGTTATTAAGGAATGAATTAGAGGAGGATTTGGACATGAGATGCAGCACAAGAACATAAGGAATACGTAATCCGTTCACACACACCCAGAAGCCATATAAGATTATGTTTTAAACTTACAACACAGCAGCACCACATGTACGGATTGGATTGTCTGTCAAAGGAAAACATGAATTATTTCCATATTGTACGGGTACTTCACCAAGTCAAGCAAGCCAGGCATTTACAAGGCAAGGGTGACGCTACTGCATTGCACGAATTTGAATTTAAAATTTACATATTAGCTATTGCAAGAGTTGACGGATAGAAGCTGCTAGAGGGCAAAGATCATTTACTTACATTAATGGGTTTTAAAAATATGGGTGAGTATTAAACACACAGAGTTCATAAGTTGATAGGATTTACACCATCAAGAATTCAAGGATTCGTCCGTCAACCACTTTCCTTTTTCATTTCGTTAATTCAAACATCTTCGAATTAATGAATTAAGTAGTTAAAATTAATTTTTTCACATTCCTAGGGTTTATGAGGTCAACTTTGGAAGGAATTACACTTTCATTTCAAAATATGTTCACGATCAATTTCTGTTCGACAGAATTATTCAATTGGAATTCGAAGAATAAATTCTGCGCTGTTGCTGTGTTGATCAAAGCACATTTTGTAGTCAGATTTCATCCATGATTTGAATTTGACCTCAGCGACCCTGGCCTGAATGAAATTGTACCCAGTGGAATGTCTATTTATTTAAATATGCATATAAATGGAATTGATACGAGTTTAACACTCGGCTCGGCATCGGCACGGCACAAGCACCCACACGACGAGGTCGGTGTCGATCTTCTCAGAATAACTCTCGGTAGGAGATGATGACAACTCAGCAGAAAATTTTTATAAGGTAAGTACCAAAGATGCTTAACAGAGCATGTGGATATTAACCTATGTTAACGTATTAAAATTTACGTTATGTCAAGAGAGCTTTCCTTATGAGCACATTAGGTACTCGTACTACTCTCACCACTTTGCTTTTATTTTGTCAAGATTTTTTCAAGAGTCAATAATGGATTTGAGTGAATGACATCAATGACATGCAAGATGAGAGTAATATACTTTCCAATTAGCTCTACAATTGTTCAATTCCTAAGAACATCATCAATCACCAATCATGGCATTGCTAAATAAAGCCAATCAATCGGAACTCGATTTCATTTCCTATGCAATAATTTTCTCCCTGTGCACATGCACATGCATGTGATTTGATTTGACTTGGATGTCAAAAGAACTAAAATTTCTAAAAGCAATGTAAATAAATAGTACTTTCTACACGTACTGCAGCTAAGCACTCGGATCGGTTGAAACTGAATTGGCGTGTAGGTTTAATGGGTAGTTTAATTTTAACGGGACTCAATTGGTGTCCCTTATAAGGGCACCCATCTTCTCTGCGTCTGCCTGCCTGCCTGTCATAATCAGGGTAATAATTGTTAGTTCTCTCTGCGTGTGGGCGTTCATAAGAAAATCTTAAGAGCCAGCAAAGCAAATGAGATCCAATTACTTATGACTCAGGCTTAGGCTTAAGCTTAGTCATTATTATGGTAAGATGGAATGGAACGAATATTAAAAATTGACAAGACACGGGTAAATGTGTGAGTACGATGAAAAAAATCGAATATGGTGTCATTGACACGTAATTTCCCCAACTAACCAAATATTCATTGAGAACGTTCAAATTTTGGAAAACCATTCACACATATTTCCAGCTCCAACAATGACTTATTTTTTTAGAAAGACCGTTAAAAACGCTTTGAGCTTTTCGGTTCGGCACACATTGTTGTTAAATAAAAATCCTTATTTTGACAACATGCTCGGGCGGTGTGCCTTGCCTGCCCTAGCCTGAGGATTTGACGCCTTGGGTCGGGTTGGAATATTTATTCATTCAAAATTGAAAATGAAAAGAACTGAACACCTGAGAACACAAATGAAGCGAACCCAAGTGTACGTTCCGAGTTAAACCCGCTGCGTTAGGTTAAGAGACAATTTGAACGAAGATGGCATAATATTTCGACGACCGAGTACGTGCTCAAGTCCTCCATTAAGAAATTAAGTAAGTGCCCAATTGAAAGGCAAAGTCATTCTACAAGCCAAGCCAAGTGTTAATTCCTTCTTTCAACACTAAATCGCACTTCTTGTTTTTTTTTGCTTTTATTTAATGCTTAAGTCTGACGGACGAAATTAACCGGTTGGGCTAAGTAAGCGGTTGTAGTGTTTGCTCCACACGTTTTAATTCATCTGTTATTAAAATATGTATAAGGACAAATTAGACCAATAGCAATAACCGGAATTATCTTGTTCCAAAAACCCGGAAACTTTGTCACACTTCGTCTGGTCTAGCAGCCCAGCCTCTAGGTCTGTGTGGTTGAAAAATCCGTAATTTGACAATTTGACTACAAATTGTATTTCTTTTGTGTCAACAGGTGTAATAATTGTCCTACATTGAATTTATATTTGGAATGGAACCTTGGGCATTTCCACTGCGTTCAACATTTGACTTTTCTCATAAACCTCCCAATGGACTTTGACTGGACACTTGGGCTAGGAAGAAGGAAGGTAAAATAAAAATTAAGCCTGAGGTACCATAAAATAATATAACTGCCAACCAACATAGCACCACCAAATAAAGGTACGTTAAGAGCCCTTCCTCACATTGTACTATACGGTGGCCCGTATAGCAATTTGTACACAGCTACAGCTAAGGCACAGGGATATGAAATTTTCAATCCAAGTGTTTTTTTTTAGCGATGCGATAATAAGGGAGTAAAGGGACTTCGTTGGTTAATTGCATAGGGAGATCAGAGTATGGATGAGATGAGTTGTGATGAGATGCACTGGGCATAGCCAAGGCAATCTTCAGTAAATGTTACGCAATGAAGGTGCATGTCCGTACATAGCCGTAGCTCGGTTTGTTGTCTATCTATCTGTTTTTGTCCATCCTGGCCCTGGCCCCGGGTCCAAATTCGGCTTTGACCGTTAAAAGGCAGACAAGAAAAGAGGAAGAAGAGTCTTGGCCCATTGTTATGTAACCCCCAGGCAAGTGCCATGCAATTACATTCGTGTGAAAATAAAAAAGCCAGCCAAGAACGAGCAAACCAAAGCACCCCGTCTAGTCTGGGTCTTGGTCTTGGCCAATCGGTCAGAGATCTATAAACACTACACGTGTGTGGCTAAAGTGTCGAACTGTGCATTGTAGTATTGTGCAATTGGGTTTTGGATTAATTCAGTTGAAATTCATTTTAAATTTAATTTAAAATTCTAATTTTAAGCATGTTGTAACTTGTACATGTAGATCATTCCAGGGGAGATCCAAAAATATATTCCAGGATAGGATATACTAAAAATAAATTACCCTCAGTCAGACCCATACAAAATTGTTGAGTGATTTCTCTTTTGAAACAAAGGTCTCTGGGATCAGATATGTAATTTAATAATAGCCTACCTTCGACTCTGTCTGACTGTCTATGTCTGACTCAAAACTAAGGGTCAAGCAGCCACAACCATAGCCATATTGATAGACAGGCCTTTATAAAATCGCGTTCAAATCTCAAACGGTTAAACCTTAGCCAAAGACATGCCAATGTTATGGACTGGTCGGACTTTTGAACTGGTTTCTAAATATAGTTACAATTTTTACGCGTTCTTGTAAACTTTTTACTTTATATTTGCTAAGCCGTAAAATTTGTTAGTTTGTCTGGTGTCCGTGTAGTATGATAGCGATAGGGTTAACATATCTGTCTGTCCGTCTGAGTCAAGTCAAGGAATATTTCAATGATACGATACGATTTCTGAACAAGAAACAGAAAAATCATGATACTATGCTAGGCATTTGCCAGTTGGTCATTCGTGACCTTAACTTTGAGATGATTTGACTTGACTTCGTACTACTCACTCAATAACAACATTGTGACTGGCTACGCAGCATGGCCGTCGAGCCAGCTAAGCGATACGAATTTTTATTTTACTGACTGTAGTTATCAAAAGAACCCAATAGCCAGTCCAAGGAATGCAGTGATGGAAGATTTGAAGGACTTTCAAGAGCAAACAGCAAAGATAGCCCAACTGACCTAATCTGGTTTGATACGAGAATTAACTAGAACTAATGCTCTGCTCTTGTTTCTTCGTTTTGTTTTTTCACATTTATGAGCAAAGATCACTGGCAAAGGGTTAAGCTAGAATTTAAGATCTGTTCCATTGCTGTTATCCTTATCACCTCACCAAGTCCTGAATTTTTATGACTTTCAGATAAACTCTTCCATTTTAGCCTCAGCGTCGTCTCATAAATCATGATATCTTAAAATATTTTAGTGAACTGACCTATTGGCCTCCTACTACACTCGACTGAGAAGTGCGACCGAGTCAGTCGTCATAAAAATTTAAGATTAAAGAAGAAATATTTTCACTCTTACCTTAAAACGCCTAAAAATCCATTTGATGACGGAAGAGGAATTCCAAGGATTTTACACAAGATGATTCACTCACGCAGACCAAAAACTAATTAAAATTAAATTATTTCCCAGTCTTTTAAGAGAATGTCCAAACAAATTGGCCTGCTTGAGTTGATGATAGTAAAACTCAAAATGACAAAAAATCACGCACGAACAATTTAGATTTACTATCCACTTGGCTTGGCTTGGCGTAATCTTGTTGACAGTTCAAAACCCACAAGCACAAACAAGCCACGATCACAATTTCATGAGCATTAAGTATTAGCCGTGGAAATTTTTAAGTCTGACAGATGAAGTTGATGATGATGTTGCTGATTTGATCGGAATGGCAAATGGCAGGCCAGGCAGGATCAGAGCCAGAGCCAGATGGTCTCGTATGATAATTTGCAAGAACAGGAGCTTTAGCTTTGAGACAAACAAAATTCCTGAGCCCTAGTCAAGTGTAGTCTAACATCAGCACATTTATTTGTGTTTAATTTAATTCCAAGTCAAAGGAGTGCTGTGCTGTGAGTCATGAATTGTTTTTCAGACCCATTGGCAATTGGCTCGCATTCATTTGGCACTGACTCCACTTTTCTTATTTGATATTTGATCCTTTTAAAGAACTAGCAAAAAATTATTGTTTAGTTTATGCACAGGAATGTGTTGAAACTTAAAACTCCAGCAGAAACTGCCACTGAAATTTGTACTGATTTGATTTTCCACTTAATAACAAATGCAAAGGCAAAGGTCAAAGTTCAGGTCACAGGCGATGGATACGTCAATAATTTAACACTGTGTGGTCTATGGTTGTGCTTGACAGATATTGATCACACACAGCTACATAATATTTGCTAATCCTTAACAAACTTGATCGATGACAATGGTAAGCAGGCAGTTCAGATGAGGTCAAAGTGCACTAGTTAATACCGTAGCCATGAATGACGTACATAAAACATAACATGTAAATTTCCGTTTCCGTCCTCAAAAACCTTTAAATTGTCATCACTATTAGTCAGTCAACTTTTACACACACACTTTTTCATCAACACCCAACTTGTATGTGCACTTATATTTTAATTACGTAACAGATCCTACTCCTAATTAATTAAACTGGATTTGATTAAATGACACACGCACACACAGGACGACGAGACACAAAAGCGACGAGTGCCGTTTGCCGTTGGTCCATTACTCTTAAAGACCAAAACACTTCTGAAGATTTGTCTTAAAATGTTGTAATCATATCCATACCGCCTTGCCTACTTGCCTTGCCTTGNGACACAAAAGCGACGAGTGCCGTTTGCCGTTGGTCCATTACTCTTAAAGACCAAAACACTTCTGAAGATTTGTCTTAAAATGTTGTAATCATATCCATACCGCCTTGCCTACTTGCCTTGCCTTGGTCTTGCCAGGGTATACAACCAAACCACATTGTAAGATTGTACGTACGTACGCACATTACATTAAGTACGAGTATTTTGTTAAGTTAACGTGATGCACGTTGCTGCTGCATCCATTTCATCGTACTCGTAGTACGATGCATCTTTACTAGTGTTTAGTCAGGCCAGGGCTTGGGAGGTACACTCAAGAGTTGTTATTCTTCTTTGGTATGTTGAAGGAACAGATGAGAAAAATCAAAGCAAAGGCATAGGAAGGGTGGAAGAAATATCAAGGCACTGCACTGGCATGGGGAGAAGAGGGCTAACATTTCATATTTTAACCTAGAGGCGATTCTCCACTCTGTTCTGCCTACAAAAAATATTTAAGAAACCAAACCAGGTTCTTCAAGTTTCGGGTCGGTGTATCGTATAGGTATATTATTTTTCCTATGTGAAGTGTGAAGGGTCCGTCCGGTTAGGTCTATCGTCCGCATTCCTTTCAGGACCTTTGCTGCTGTGTTATGCTAGGCATAGTGCTTCAAGGCATTAACTTAAACAGGCGGGCACTAGGCAGGCACTGTATTCGGAAAGAATTTGGAGAATTTGAACCTTCCATGGTCAGGGACTGGGACTTTTAACTTTCTCCCGGAGTCATAATTTGTATGTAGGGTGCTGGGCTGAACAAGGCACTGGGCTAAACATTTCTGACAGGAACGTCGACGTCGACGTCGATGTTTGTCTGGAAAGAAAAAGAAGATGAGCAACGTAGGCAGGGGTTCCGAATATTTGTGTCTGTGTCTTAAGGGACCACCTGATCAGATAAGGTAACCCGGTCATCTAGATCTGGATATAGGAAACGTTAAAAAAGCCCAGAAACGAAACAACAGACAGAACGAAATGAAATTTTAAACTGCTGCTGCTTGTCAATTAGAATTAGCGAAATTTATGACCGGCAAACTCAAAACAGAGGAGCCTTGCACGACGAACAAATTAGAAAATTGCCAAATTATGGGGATTTAGCCAGCCAGCTTTCATAATGGAAGAAACATCAAATTTTCTACCTTTCGCTGTTGGCGGTGAAATCTTGGGCTTGGGACTTCAACTCCACATCACTGAATTCCCATTCTGTCAAAACGCATTTGCGTTTAATTGAATAGAAATTGGGCACTTTGCGTTGCGTATAAAAAATTGGAGTCTTGCATTACATTGCACCGTGGTGCAGAATGCAGACAGTCCGGTTATGACATGAATTTGAATTTTATGAAAGGAAAGAGATGAAAGAGACGAGTATGTTTGTTGCGTGTCTCAATCACTCATAAGAAATTACAGCGTGAAAGAACTGTTCTCAAGTAAATTAGCGGATTCGGAACAAGTCAGTCACGTGATTGTCCTATTCCTGAGACCTTTGCGTTGCTTTGCTTTGCGTGTGAGGCTGAGCCTAAGACTTTTGACATTTACATTATAACTGCTGACACCGACACGTTTGTGCTTTTGTTTGCATGAGCGAAGCCCAACTTGCTTTTCATACTGTTGTTCAAACTGTTATTTTTTTCTCGTCTAGCTGTCTTTGACCTTAGTCGGCCGATCAAATTCAAAATTGATCGATGAAGGATTTTTATTTGTTCAATTTTTATAAGCAGGTTATATAGGCTTAGCAATGAATTTAAAAATTTTGGATTTTATGTAGGTTGGCCAAGTACAGGGATAGCTTCGCTATGTTGCGTCAACCCAGAGCACGGATGAGGAAATTGGACTACAATGAAGAAAAGGGTCGTCGTCTAAAAAATAATCTGTAAAGTTTTGCCATGAACTAAAATCGAAAGTTTTTAGTCGAATTCATAGTTGACACTTGGATTTCTTTGCGAACTGTGCCGGGTTGGACTGGGCTGGCCTGGCCATTTCTGCTTTTCCCGAAGGATTAGAATGAGATTACCAGACTTTCCCCTTGCCTTGTAAACGTAGGCAGTAGCTGTACATTTCTTTTCACAACTTTTCCCCTTCTTTCTATCGAAATGAATAAAGGAGAGCCATTTAGTAAGATTGAACTGGTTGCTGGAGAGTTTATTGTGTTGCTAGGACATTTCTTTTGGACTATTTCAGCCCAGGTCAAGTCAAACAATTGCTAGTGCAGTGCTGTTTGGCCAAGTGCTGATTTTCAAAACTTTATCATTTCTCCCCAACGATCCATCAATTCCATTTCATTCATTGAACGGGGGACGCGACGATTGAAAAGAGAAAAAAAAGTTAAGCGCTTTAGTCATACGATTTAAACGCCTTGGGACTTCCAGGGTAGAACTTTGGACGGAGGCGTTAATTTCCACAGGATAATATTTGGATTTTGGCAATTTCTTTGGAAGAAAACAAAGTTTTTTATCCATTCAAGTCGGAAAACTATGGATCATCTCGGGAATCACGTTTTGTATATCAAGGAAGCTCGGAAGCTTTAGTAAGTGAAATTTTATGTACGCTTTCAGTTAAGATTTTCTTATTAACAGTAAGTCAAATTTTATTTAATTTTGAGGCTTATAATACGAACTCTGCAAAGTAGACGTATTCAGTACAAATTATCCTAAGCATTAAGCAAATGCAACTTGAAGTTTACCCCAAGAGTTTAGACTAATGAATTAAACGTCTTTTGGAGATGACAATTATTTTGGGTCACGATTCACAAATAAAAGCAAATAGACTGTCATTTCAAGCCAAGCGTCCAAACTATTCGTCAAGGAGCCCAAGCAATAGCAAAAATGAAGAAGGGTTGTGCAAATATTATTTTATTCGTTGGATTGCTCAAAAGTCGCCACAATCCTAAGCTTTAAAATGATCAGTAGAGAATAATGATAAAATTTTCATTAAAGTTTCAGACGTATTTGTACAGTCGTACTGGGCTATATTCATGTAATTTTTTTTTGTCGTTTCAGTGAGAAGAGTAACGAGCTGATTGGTTGTTCTCCGCCATACAACCAAGATCCACGCTACCACTTGATTGGTCCCTACGTTTCACTTCGCAAAGTTCAAAAACAGTTTGAGTTGGGGCGACTTGAAGTCCTTCAGGTAATAGCATAGCACTAGCATTACTTTCTTTTTTATTTTCCCAATTAGTAGTTAGTTTTTTACGCTTTGGTACGAATTTGACTGGTCTTCTATGAGGCACGTATTCAATGGCCTTACGCATTGTACATTAGATTTTACGCACGACAAGGGCACGCATCGCAACACAGGCACAGGAACTTGAATTAAATTCTCCGGCTAATTAACGCAAAATGCTGACTACGAGTTTGAACTTTGGATGGCAGGGAACGGGGCAAAGGCAAAAGTTGGGTGATTTTAATGATGATGAGAGGAATCGTGCTTTGGACTCGTGTTTTCAATTTAAACTTTCTCAAATTGTAATTTCTGCAAATGAGACGTTTTCTAACCAGAGCAGAAAGTTGACACGGTTTCGGATGGGCACGAATACGTCTGTAGGTAGGCACGGGCAAATTGGTGCAGACGAAGCCAGGAGCCAGGAATGCTTTACAATTTTTTATATTTAATTCAGACGAACTTGAATTTTAATGAAATACTAAAACCTTCATTTTTATATTCTTTCGTCTTAAAAATTTAAATTTTCTTCGTCCTTGACACATATCTCATATTCCTTGCTTGATTGAAATCCTGAAATATGGGTAAAAACAAGCGATACTACTAAAATGCAAGGATACAAGATTACACGACTTAACTTTGAAATAGATGAAAACTTGATTGCATTGACATTTACGAAGTACATTCAAAGATTGGGTATTTTATTCCTCGCATAGAACATTCAGTTGCATTGCTCAATCCTTTCTTTCGTTCCGGACGAATTGAGAGGTGAAAATAAATGAGGAACTTACTTTTCGCCATGATTCCAAAAATACAATTTTGCTTATGCTCTAACACTAGGTAATATTTTCCATGAAAACGGATGAAAGTACATCATAACGTGGAATGGAATAATTTCAGAACCTTGTTACGTTCCGAACGATTCTTTCTTCCTTTCCTTTCCTTTTGTTGATTTTAGCAGCTATCTGAGATATGGGTCAAATGAAATGGCCAGGCCAGGTTTCATTCGTTTTCAAGAGAATTGCACCGTTTATGACAGTTCGGATTTGCATAGCTCCAAATTGAGAACTATTATTCGTCATTTTTGGACAAAATTAGAATTTTTTCAGAATTCTTAACAATTTCTCGTGTGTATTGACCAAACGTGTTCTATTCTCTTTGCCTTGCAGAAACGCCGAGAAAAGTTGCGAAAGTTGCTTGAGTCTGATCGACAGACTTATATGTGTGAATTATCTAAACAAGGACTCACACTCTACACGGATACACTCTGGTGATCCACTCGAATGAAAAATGCAAATCCATCCACCACCACTACCACTTCAACTCAACACAGTAAAAGTAAAATCCCCAAGAGAAGGCCAAGAAATACGTAAACAACTTTAGCACTGGAGAAAGTTTACACACGCTTTCCCTTTCAAAACCTCAAAGACAAGACAAGACAAGTCATTTCCAATGAATCAATCGTAAATAAAATAGACTGACGTAGAAAAAAGGAATAGGAATACAAACAAATCAAATTGTAACTCAAAAATATAGGGTATGGTGTAAAAATACAAATAAAACACATTTGAATTTTGAATTTTGTGTGAGCACTGATTTTTTATGAGTAGTATGACTAAAATTGTCGGAAAAATAAAAAATGAATGATTAGATAGGAATATGAGGCACCATGCTGTTCTGAAGGGAAGACACTGGTATTTCTTGGCCAAATAAATGAAAAGAAAACTCATATTTCATACATATCAGTCGAGTCAGATGGTTCATTTCATTTCTCTGACTCGTACGGCTCGTACTCGTGTGACTGTCTTTTTTTAATTTTTTGTTCCTTCCTGGAATGATTCTTCTTAAGGTGAGTAGAATTTTTTCATCCTGGTTTGTGGATTGAGTAGATGAGATCAAATAAGGCTCAGGCTCAAGCTCAAGCTCAGGCCAAGCTGGAGAAAGCAAACAAATAATCTGAAAGTTGTAGATCTTGAAGAAAGACGCGTCAGCCCATGTCTATCCCCTTGTTTTTCTTTCTTTCCTTTTGCTTCTTACGGAATTGCATTGCACTCTGATTTGAGGGTCCTTCCTGGAATCATTCTTCTTAGGGTGAGTAGAATTTTTTCATCCTGGTTTGTGGATTGAGTGGATGAAATCAAATAAGGCTCAGACTCAGGCTCAAGCAAAGGCCAAGCTGGAGAAAGCAAACAAATAATCTGAAAGTTGTAGATCTTGAAGAAAGACGCGTCAGCCCGTGTCTATCCCCTTGTTTTTCTTTCTTTCCTTTTGCTTCTTACGGAATTGCACTGCACTCTGATTTGAGGGGAAAAAAGACGACAGGCTGAGATGAGAGCAATTTCATTTCATTTCCAATCTTGAATGCAAGCAAAAGTGAGAATGTAGTATATAGGGATGGAGTTTTAGTTTTACTCTGCTATACATTGCTGTGTATCTGGTGTAAGTGACTGAATGACTGACTGACTGACGATGAGATGAGAAGGATGAGTTCATTTCATTAAATTAGATGGAGTGGATTAACCTGACAGGAGTCAAAGTACTACGCGTTCACCTCTTCTAACATCTGACAAGTACGTACTTTTTGACTTCATTTACAACGAGTCACTAGTTTTGCACTTTTTTTTACAGATATGACCGAATGTGATAAATAAAAACAAGAAGAAATTATAATTATGGACGAAGACCAAGATATCCTTCTGCATGAAATTTTCCAATCTACAGCATGTACCCATATCGGTCTGAACCACTGATCTTCTTTCGGGGTTCATTAGCTCAAGTGTCCGACAAGTGTTCTACTTCAATGTTAACATTACAAGAGAAAGGCCAAGAAGTTGAAGGGTAAGATAAGGAGATCCCATAATCCAGGGCAAGGCAAGGCAACGTAGCAGATTGCATGGAGAAAGCAAATAGGAACATGCCCGACTTGAGCTGCCATGCCTTTCTTCCCTAATAACATAACGTATTGTTACGCAATGTTCTTGCTTTCTACCTTAACCCTTCTTATCTTAGACTCAAGACCAATGCCAAGACCTGAAAACCTTAGCAGGTTTTTTCATTTTTTCATTCCGTTCTATGTCCATGTAATTTTTCTTTAGGCGGGGAGTTTCAACTCTTGCCCTATGTTCTTAAATCTTATCACGAGGAAGTGCTTCCCCTTATTTATATATTTCACTCGGGACTTGGCCCCAAAGAACAAGAAGGAAATGCATGTTTAGAAGAGTAGTAGTAGGCAAAAAAGTGAAAGAGTTCATCTGATGCTAGTAGAATGAACCTCTTTCAGCTTTATTTCTTTCACTTTCTTTCAGGCAGGGGAAAGTTTTCCGTGTAACTGGATTCCATAATAACAGTATTTTGGAAAGTATTATCCAATACATGCAAACAAGGGGAATTTGAAAGTCTAGTTCAAATCAACTCGACTTTTTGGCGTCTTTATTTTACTGATTGGATCATAATAGTCAAAATTCTAGTTTTTTCCCCTTTCACGCTTCAATTTTTCTTAATTGAATCCGGAAAATGTATCGATTAGAACAAAATCTCCAGTTTCGGTCAGACCATTAACATTTTGCTTGAATTTTTTAAAGCCATATTTAATATTTTAGGTCCGGAAATCTAAAATGCCGGAATGGTCTTCGGTTTTCACCATCCCCTGTAGACTACTTTTCTATATTTCCATTCAATTATTTTTAAATAATTTTTAGCACAATTAGATTTATGTTCAAACTATGATGAGATGGTCGTAGATTTCCTCCTCCGTGGCAAAGGGAAATTCTGTGTAATAATGCTTTATTTTAACAAGGCTCCCGGGGGTGATTGAGTTGAGTGCAATGCAATACATAAAACTTTAGTTCCATGCTGCTGTGTCTGGTGCTGTGCTGGACTGGACATTTTACTTCCTTGCTGTTTCTACCCTCTTGCCTTTGCTTCCATTTCACCATTTCATCCCCACGAAGATAAAGTTGCCATTTAACTCAACAGAAAATCTAATCTAGTGGGACACATTAAAGTTATCATTTTTTCTCAACACTATGCCGCTGTACAAATTCATTTCTCTCCAGTCATAAATGCTGTTGTGGTGTGGCTGCTAAAAGTTGAATGGCCTTAGGAATATGAGGCTGACTGACGCTATTGCCTTGATAACGTCGATCATGGGAATTCTATTCTCGCTTCTGCTTGACTTTGACTTTCAAAATTAAGATATTTATTTAAAAATCCCGCAAATTCTGGAAAAGCTTGAGTTAATGCAAGCGTTCGAAATTTCTTGAATTGTACGAAAGTACATGTCACACACATTTTTCTCAGCATTTTATTTCCTAGTATCAAAGGATAAGCATTGTTTTCCATTCCATTTCCATTTGGAATAAAAACTAGTGAAAAAGATCCTCGAATGTAGTGAGGAGGAGCGACAGTTATTGGAGTGAGAAAGTGTAGGGAACGACAGAAATAATTGAATGAATGTCCTTCTCTGATCGTTCCCATCTTGTGCAAAGAGAAAAGACATTTTGCGGGTTTTTCCCGCCGCCAGCCAGCATAGTACGGATACGTACGTACAACCCTTCCATTTTTACATTCTGGGTATTTTTGCAATGAAACCCGCCGCGGATGCTTCAGAGTGACGTGTGACAAATGTTCACCGCGTGGATAAATCCACTCTAATAAGTCACTGGAGAAAGACCACAATCTCCGGGAAAGGATGCAATGGCATGGCATGGCATGGCATGGCATGGGATCCAAACACGCAATCTGAATCCGGGTATCCCACGCACTGTACGTACTGTACTCAACAAAAACTGAAGCTGAAGGAGAAAGCAGATGAAAAGTCTCCCTAATCACAAAGTTCTTCCCCACAAAATCTTTCTTTGGGAAACCAATGTATAAATAAAGTAGTACTAGTACTACTTGCTCCAACTCCAAAAGAGAGTTGCATAAACTCTCTTGACATCTTTACAAATTAACACAACTGAAACTGAAACTGATTCGTGGAAGACAATCAAGGCTTGGGATTAATTTCGAGCCCATTAACTCTCTTGACATCTTTACAAATTAACACAACTGAAACTGGTTCGTGGAAGACAATCAAGGCTTGGGATTAATTTCAGTTCCATGCCCCAGAATTGATCATTTCTTCACTCGGGTCCCATTTGTGAATTAGTTTGGCGGATTAATTTCAAAGTGGGTTCAGCTTCTGTTCCGGGTTAATTAATTTCTACTTGAGTTCATTGCAATGAAATTTATTCAGAAGAATTTGGGATCGATTTGCTAACCGAAAATAGAAGAAATTGGTTCGAGCATATTCTTATCAGTTTCTTTGGTCCTGAGTTTTTTTAATAAATGACATTATCGTATTTTCGGGCATTTGTTTCCAAAAAACTTAGAAAACAGTGATGCATTTCTACTTTTTCATATTGTTCCATTTGTGAATTAGTTTGCTGGATTAGTTTCAAGTGGGTTCAGCTTCTGTTCCGGGTTAATTAATTCCTACTTGAGTTCATGTTCATTGCAATGCAATTTATTCAGAAGAATTTGGGATCGATTTGCTAA
Source organism: Thalassaphorura encarpata (assembly GCA_009869925.1). Taxonomy (NCBI): domain Eukaryota; kingdom Metazoa; phylum Arthropoda; class Collembola; order Poduromorpha; family Onychiuridae; genus Thalassaphorura; species Thalassaphorura encarpata. The sequence continues at coordinate 4,476 of WJEZ01001059.1, read as the reverse complement.
CCGAAAATAGAAGAAATTGGTTCTAGCATATTCTTATCAGTTTCTTTGGTCCTGAGTTTTTTTAATAAATGACATTATCGTATTTTCGGGCATTTGTTTCCAAAAAACTTAGAAAATAGTGATGCATTTCTACTTTTTCATATCTCATTTCTTACAGTCACAGTTTTTTTCCTGCTTTCGATTCTCCTGACAAAATGCTATCATACCTACCATGCTCCTTGTAATGTTAGACTTGAATTCAAGTTCCAGATAATATATTACAAGGAGGAGGGTAATCGAAGAAGCAAGGCTCTCTTCTCGAATGTCTTGAATCCGGAAACTCAAAGACATTGACCATGAAGATTTCCCCGACGACGACGACGAAGAAAGAAGATGGATGGACCAACCTTTGTTTTTGTCATCATTGTCGGGGAAAGGGTGATAAGGAAAAGGATGGAGACATCTTCCACACACGAAGCACGCACGCATTTGTTGATCTAATGTCCACGGGACATTGGTCCAGAATTGATTGGATAACCGGGGATACCCTGCCTGCATCAATTTCAACGCGACACACACGCGGCACGGACACAAGGTTTAGATTCAAAAGCGTAGATCATACATTTGATAGGAAATGGAAAGGATGCGGAAATCGGGAAATGTAATAAAAATAGGAAGAAATTCAACGGCATTGAGTTTGTTGGGCTTTGGCTTTCCTATGTACGTACGTGACCGACCTACTGACATGTACTACTTGAACCCGGCTTTGATTTCCTGTTCTAAATTATAGCCAACATGACATGCTAGGCCTTTAACCTCTTGGATCTCGTTTTTCTTCAAATCTGATAAAAAATCAAACGTTTACGGTAATCCCGGCTATTTTGCTGAGATTCCTTAATATCTTTCAATTTTATTTCAATAAAGTTTTAATAATTTAACTTTGAACGCTTTGTGAAGAAGGTAAAATTGTCACACCACTAGGATTATGGAAAACTGTGACTCTAAACGACTTAATTTGAAAGCATGGAGAAAACAATTGAAAAAATCTATCTCTAAAATTCTTCCAAAGCGCTAAGTAAATAATAAAATTAACTCCAGACTTGATTTGAGTTGCGATTGAATTTAGAAATTGAAGCAGGTTAATGTCATGATCGGATCTTTGTGATTCTTCAGCATCTGTTGTTGCAGTTCCAAATCCCGCAAAGAAAATCAAGTCTATTAATTTCGGCGCAGAACAAATTTCAAATATGACAACAATATAAAAAATTATTCTAGAATGTAAATAATTTTCGGCATCTTGGGTTGAGCGAGAGGAACAAAGACGCTGAAATAAAACGAGAGAAATTTAGTTTAAAAAAACTTAAGAATTTATTATTTAGTCCTGCCCTTACCTCATTATGAATGAGAACATTTAGCATGAGTACGGTGACAAATGGGAATACAAATATGGCAACAATAGCACACCAAGCTGGAAAATCATATTTGTACGAAGACGTGACAGGAGCATATATCCAATAATCAGCTCCTGCCATAGTTGATAGTACGATAATCACAAGAACTCCGGCAACAATGGCTTTGGATCTGGACACCGTGAACATTGTCCGAGCTTTCTCAGGCCAATAAGTTGTCACAAATATTTGACATGAGAGCATGAGTGTAAAGTATATTGATCCAATGAGCCCTGGAAATAATTAAAAATTATTGTTAAAAATTTAATACTTCAAATAAAACTTTTTTCTCACCAATCATTGCAAAGCAGGAAACTGTGATTAGCAATACCATATTTTCGTAAGGATTATCCTTTACAATCGTCTCAATAAAACTTCCCATTAAATATGCAAAATCAGAGAAAGCCAGTCCGAGTAAAAAAATTACGAATGGGCTTTTCAATCTGGAACGGCTCAGAATAATTGCAATCAATAAATTTCCCAACAATCCGGCTGAACAGATTGTTAGTGTAATTTCGTATTCTACTTTTTGAATAGTTGACAAAACGCTGTCCATGTTTACTTGCAAGTGAGAACGGGGAAGAATAAAGAAATGAATAGACACAACGTTAGAGCCAAACAGATGTAAACTTTGCACATTATGTTTACTCTGTGGTAAATCGGCATTATCGCCTATTGTGGGTTACTGGCCTAAGGAAATTGTGGTTAAACTAATTTAGCATATTTATTTTTAAGCCTGAGTTCGCTTAGCCGGCCACAGTTGATTAAAGCTAGAAGAATTCCGCTTCTGATAAATCTAGTTCACAAGTAAATGTTTTTCATATATTTTTAACATGATTCAAAATATTAAGTATTAATTTCAATTTCTATAGAAGGCAAAACCATTGCCATCGATTCAGTATCGCGTGATCTGTAAGAAACTGCACGGTACGATGTGTCATTTCTTTGAGTTTCTTTCTTGCAACGAAATGTTTTCAGAAATGCAGCCCTGAACTTCTTTCCAGTAATTATATAAATTATGAGATTTAAACTAGCATTAATAGAAAATGTGATTTGTGTGATAGTAATGACATCATAGGCTAAATAGAGGATTGACATATGATCTGCCTTGGTAAGTTGGGCCGCTATAGCTATGACTCCAAAAATGAGGATCGGCAAATAACATATTCCAAATATTAGGACAATCAAAAATAGTGTTTTTGTGATTGAAGCATCTTCTCCTTGTTGGCTGGTCATGTTTACCCTTTCTACTTGGGCTTTACGAATCTGAAACAAGTGAATAATTATAGTTGATACTGAAATTATATTTTAAAGTAAAACAAAAATTACCGCTGAGTAAATCCTGAAGTTCAAATAAGTGAGGATAGCGAAAGGTATCAAAAATTTGAATAGAGGTCTAAACCAGGATAGATAATGATTATTAATTTTTCCAGGTCAGATCAAATTGTGCTAGATAAGAAAATGCTGGAAAAATTTCAGGAATATTCAGTAAAACTGACAGGAGCAAAACAAAACCAGACATTCGTTTCGCCTTTGAATTTGTTAGCATGGCTCGAGCTCTCAATGGCCAACAAATGGCAACAAATCTCTCCAAGGAAACTGAAATTGTAAAATATATTGAGCCACTTTGACCTGCAAGAAATAAAATCAAATATGTACGCTTTAATTTACTACAGAATTTCTTTTCACTTACCAATCATAGTAAGAAATATGAGGATATATGTCACTTGGCCCCTGAAGAGTCTTGTAATCTCCAAAATTAAATTCAAGAGGCCAAACAACACATAAATAAAATCACAGAAGGTCAGCCCGATAAGGAGAGTGTTAAACGGAGATTTCATTTCTGGTAATTTTAAGACAATCCCACACAAAATATTCATGATCAGACCAACGGAGTAAATAGTGATTGGAAGAATTCTTCGAAAAAACGTGCTATACAGAATCGACATGATGACTAGTAGGCAAAAATATTATACGACAAATGTACAAAACACGATAGAATTAATGATGAATTCTGAGAGTTCAGTTCTGATCAACGCTCGCGCTGGCTAGATTTAATTGACCGCTCGGATCTAATTATGTAATTAGTCTAATCAGCATATTTTAATTAAAATATTAATGCTGGTTAGATAGTACCTTTTAGTTCACGCATTTGCACTACAAGGAAGAAACTAGCCTTATTCAAAGCGTCTAAGGATTCTGGATATTTTGCATTGAGTCGCTTTTTCCTTGAAGAGTAGCCAATGACCATGACCGTTGTAGAATCCAGACTTTGAACCAGAGGCATAAGCTCATACTTTGGAGCTTATAGTCACTGTAGCTGCATGTTTGCCTTTGTCCTTGTTTAGTTGAAAGATATTTTTTTGCAAAAGAAAAAGGCTCCAGACAAGTCTGAAAGGATTTCACAATGATAATAAAAATAATCTGTCAACATGAAAAAAAGTACATATTGCAGTAGTCAGAAATGAAAGCTATTCGTAGTCTGACAAATGAAGTACTCTCAGATGACAAAGTGATGCATCGTCTGGTGACTGGGACATGAACTCTACTGGTATATTTTTATATGCCAGATTTTTTAACGCTTCTTTTCTAAGACCTTTAAATAAATTAATCATACAAAAAATACAGGGCGCTCCTATAAAATTACACCATGATAGAACTTAAACCCACAATTAAAGGTTCTGTTCTGTACAAGTTCTTGGCAGCTGTCGTAGTAATAGAACAAAATTCATTGCCCAGATTTGTCATCTGGATATACGTGACATTTGACATGTGTTAATCTCTGCGGTGTGGTCATTCATAGGGCTATGCAATGGAAAATCAGAATTCTCCCATAAGCAAAATTACTAAAACGTCATTTTCATGCCAAATTACACGACAGTGTAATTTACAGTTTGAAAGTGAATTTCGCTGAGCGGTACGGTCAGACTTTATCCTACGCTGTACGTAATCTATAATCTAATCCTGTATAGTAGCACATGTGAAATCGACTTTTCTCTTCCAAAAAGTCCCTTTGAGTAAAACCACAACAGATTCAATTCAATTCAAT
>WJEZ01001058.1:0-20271 GCA_009869925.1 Thalassaphorura encarpata | reverse complement strand
CCATTAATCATGACTCATCATCCATTTCCTCCAGCAGTCAGTTTTAGTTAGATACAGATAAGCCAAAAACAGTTATATACTACTTGCTAGGATTCAGATACAGCTGAAACTTAAGCTTGAAAGTTAAAACTTGACTTGACGACTAATGACAGTCCGTCCGAGTCTACTATAACTCAGTTTACTAATAAAAATCTAAGTCTATACAACCTATTTAATTCATTCACCGTCCATCCTTAAGATTAATTAATCAATTAACTAAGCCAAGAAATCCAAAGTTGAAGGTCGGTATTATATAATAGTGCAACTATGGAGTGCAGTTGGTTTTTTAGTATTTAAATCCTTCAAATGCTTGTATTTTTTATTACAGGACTACGAGTTTCAATGTTTTAATTCTACGGTCGGAGTCGGACATTATCCTACAAATTATTTTCCAATCAATCCTTCCTCATCCTCCTCAGCATGTCAAGGATTAGTGAGTCGGTTACTCAAAGTCCCATCTACTCCTACTCCACCTTTATTATCAACGACGTAAGTTGAATCAAGTAAATAATTACCAACAAAAATCAAAATGGTCCATTGTAATAAATTTTCTCTTTTAGTGATGCATTGGGCGGAAATTGGAATCTGAGGCAAGAGTTCCAAGATCAAGAATTTTACAGTCCTTTGCCTTTATTTGGAAAAATGGAGACTGAAGTGATTCTAAATTCCTTGAACGGAGGAACTGGGAATGAATTCAAAGGAAATTTTTCAAATGACAATAGTAGATCATGTAGCCCATCAATTGATGGACAAACTTATGAAAATGGGTAAGAGTAGTAGTGAATTTCCTTGGTTCACAAACACATTCTAGTTATTTAATTGAAATTTCATTTTATATTTAAGTTTTCTTATCAAAACTTTACAGGGTGAAAGGAAGCAAGATTGATGCATCGAAGGTATGTGGAGTCTGTGGAGACAAAGCATTAGGAAATAATTTCAATGCAATTACTTGTGAATCCTGCAAAGCATTTTTTAGAAGAAACGCACTCAAACCTAAGGTTAGTTCAAACATTTCATCGATTTGGAAATAAGCTCTGTGAAATTAATAATTCTATTTCCGCAATTTTGCAGGATTTTGTATGTCCGTTCAATGATAATTGCAAAGTTGATCCTGTAACTCGCCGCTTTTGTCAAAAATGTCGCCTAAAGAAATGTTTTGACATTGGCATGAAAAAAGAATGGATCATGACGGACGAAGAAAAGAAAATGAAGAAACAAAAAATTGAGCAGAATCGTCTCAAGCGTCAAAGCTCTGATGCCCCTCCATCCAATGGGGATGGTCCCCTTCCAAAAACAAGTTGTTTACTTGTTGAAGATCAAGAGTCCAATTCCCCATCTCAAGACCCTCTAAGGGATGAACACTTACACCAACAACATAGCAGCAGAGGATTGCCAGAATCTGATACTCATCACTATCAACACCACCGAGTCATTCGTCACCCATACCCGGCTGAGGATGTAAAACATAGCCTTGGCCACCATCATCATCAAATTGACCTTGGTCCACTTCCAAAAACAAGTTGTTTACTTATTGAAGATCAAGAGTCCAATTCCCCATCTCAAGACCCTCTAAGGGATGAACACTTACACCAACAACTTAGCAGCAGAGGATTGCCAGAATCTGATACTCATCACTATCAACACCACCGAGTCATTCGTCACCCATACCCGGCTGAGGATGTAAAACATAGCCTTAGCCACCATCATCATCAAATTGACCCTTGTTCATATGACAATTCATCCAATTCCTCCGAGGGACTCCCCACTCCAATTTCTGTAGTTCATTTGGAACCTAGCAGATACCTTCATCCTTCTGGTAATCATAAAACGATCAATGGGAATGCTAACAACAGTCAAGGGCATGAACATTCTGTCTTTGCCCTCGGTACAGATCATCGTTGCTCACTCTGAAGATCCAAGGGCCCAGGCCCATGTGAATGGAAACACGTCTGGTTTATGGCATGGGGATTCAGATAGTGTAGATAATTCTTCACCTTCTGGAAAAATAATGCCACCAAATCCGAGTTCCTCTGCAAAAGCCAGACTATGTACGCAAACTAAACTAAGGTTGTGAATTTTAATTGATTTAGCTTATTTAATTTTTGTTGTTTATAGATGGATTATCACAACATTTGCCCCCAAACCTTCATTTCCCACTTAAATAATGGAGGTCCTGAGCTTAACCACACACACACTCCTCTTCTCACATCTCTCATTCGACCTGGCCTAGCTGAATCACCACCTGATGCTAATCTTGTCGGTAAGTTGAATTATTTCAGCTAGATTCTCAAAAAAATAACCCTAGTAACATTTAAATATTTTTAAATTAGATTGCAGCGCCAGCCACATTGTTGCCAAGAATCCCCCTACCCCAGAATGGGAAGAGGAAGAAGAGGAAAAAAATTACAAAGTTTATGGTAAAATAAGGCGACATCCTAGTAGCGGCAGTGGCAGTGGCAATGGCACCACTAGTGCTCAAAATTCGCACAATCATCATAATCAATTTAGAGAGCGAGAACGAGAATTTGTGAACCCAAGCAGTGGGAATAGCAACAGTAACAGCAATAGTGGAAGTGCTCATTTTACAAATGAAAATAAAACAAATGAAGAAGAGACAATTCCACTTCCACTCAACACAATGGACTCAATCCTAAGCGTGGCAATTACTGCAGAGTACAATTCATTTGGAATGCTGGAAAGAAATCCACCTGGACATTCATCCAGGGAACTGAATAAAGCAGAGAGAGCAAAACTCAACGAACTAAGGACGGCGAGTCAAGCCCTACATGCTCCAGTCGATGCAGAGGGTCCTTTAAAATTATCTGTAAGTTAAGTCATTTAAATTTCAATGTAAAGGAAAACCTTGTATGTACTAATTATTTTTATTTTCCTTTTTGATCAGGAGACTTCGGACCTATCTCTGATTAATGTGATAAATTTGACTGATATTGCGATTCGTCGTCTAATTCAAATGTCAAAATAAGATATCAGGGTTTAAAAACATGTGTCAAGAGGATCAAATTGCATTGCTCAAGGGGAGCTGCACTGAAATGATGATTTTACGTAGTGTCGTCTCCTATGATCCAGACAGAGATTCTTGGAATGTAAGGATTTGTATAAAATTCCTTTTTATGTGTACTATAATACCTACTTATTACTTTAGATTCCACATAGTTTTGGCTACAACATTAACCTTGGAGTTTTGAAAGAGGCAAGAGGAAATTTATACGAGGAGCATCAACGCTTTGTTCGTTCGTTCAAATCCAATTGGCGAATTGATGAAAATATTATGATCATCCTATGTGCCATTACATTGTTCACTGCTGAAAGGCCAAATGTTATTCATAAGGACGTTGTGAAATTAGAACAAGATTCCTATTATTATCTTCTCAAACGATATTTGGAGTCAACGCTCAATGGCTGTGAGGCAAGATCCACTTATTTGCAACTCATTCGCAAAATTGCAGAACTCCATGAACTCAACTCAAATCATTTGAGGGTTTTCCTTGAAGCAAATCCTAGGGAAGTTGAACCACTCCTCATTGAAATCTTTGACCTTAAGCAATAGTAACTAGACTACAGGACAAGTGCGGGTACAGAGTATCTCTGTCTACAAGAAATTATTTCCCCAGGGCAATGCAAACTGAAATTTCTAGGACTAATATATCAAATGCAGATTATTTAGGTTTTTTATAGAACTTTCTTCTCTATACTTTCTCGAGCAATTGTTATTGGATTGACACTTTACTCAAGTCTAACTGTGTGTGTAATATAACATAATTTACGGCCAGTCGACAAATATCAAATAGGTAGTTCAAATGTCCCGAGTCATAGGTGCTTTACTTCTGACAATCAAAAGCTGAAAATGTACAAAAGAAATTAATCGGAAATGAATTCAAAGACGAAAACTCGGATAAGTCGCATGTTAACAAAATAATTGCGCAAAATTAACCTTATTACTTAAATAGCGTTATGAAAGCTTCTATTTTATAAAGTTACTCGTATTTTAAGTTGTGATACAAATTAAATAGTTACTGCGTCAGTAATTACTATAAAACTGAATCATTAGTTGATTTTAGATAAGAGAATTGGTTGCAAGTATTTGATTTGCAATTTGTATGTAGAAAATTGTTCTTAAAATTATAATTTAGAATGCAAGAGCAGAGATAAGAAAAGGGGAGGAGGTATGGTGCTGACTTAGTGGTTGAATAATTAACAAAATAATTAATTCTTCTGTGAGATTTGCTTTGGAATATTTATGATTTCCTTCTCTTCGTCATTATTATCCCGGCTGGCCTGATCCAAGGAAGGACGTGATTGGTTGTGGTGCTGGTTGCTGGTGCTCGCTCAGATTATAATCATCGTTTTAATGTTGATACATTAAATGAGTAGAAACAAGGTCGAAGAATACTGCGCAAATAAAATCATAATTATTTCGTAGAAATGCAATTGTGTTCTTAGTGGATTTAGTTACACTTATTGTCATTTTATAATATTCGAAGAATCAGTCCAATAAGTTTTAATAGAATTTCCATACGTTATGACAAAAGTTAACCGATCATTTCGAAAATTTTGGAATTTTTAGATTTCAAAAGTAGTGAAAGTTTGCAAGAAACCTTTCAGCTTTTCCTCAAGATTTTTCAGACTTGGTTTCCGCTTTGCTTTCCAGTAGAGGAGAAAGTTTTGCTTCTTTCACTCCCTTCGACTTCGCGTCTTTTATTAAAATATTGAACCAAAAAAAGTTCCCAAAAAAACAACAGAGAAATGTAATAAGCTGAAATCATTCTTAATTTAGTATACAATTATAATTTCTTTTTAGCCAGTAAATTTTAAAACGAGACATTTCTAAACAATTATTGCAAACTATTGCTTCTTAAATGGAATGAAGGAAAGAAAAAAAATCATGGCATTAAAATAACAAGGGAAGATGAGATTTTTGTGTGAAGGATTTGTGGAATAAATTAGAAACGTGTGTATTGGGAAATTACTAGAGATTTGGACGGCAGAAAACAAAGCTGTTGGTGTTGGTCTCTGAGTCAGATTCAGATTCAACTCTTTTTTCTTGACACCTCAACAGAGGAAAAAGCTTCCCGAGGTTCCGGAATGACTCGGTCTTTCCTGCTGTACATGTATTGTACATGGGTTGGGATTATTGGACTGACTAGAGTTGGATTTTTAAACCTGAGACCTACTACTAGTACAGAGTACAACAACTACTCGGACATTTCTCCCGTCCTTACTTACTCCTTAAAAAACAAACCTTTACCATCCCATCCCTATCTCCTTGCGTCGAAATATAACCCTTTTCCTTTATTACTTCTTTACTACTACTAAAATAATATTACAACTCTTGCACATAACTGGATAGGGCTGAAGGATTGAGTCAATTCAACCAACCATAGCATACCATAACATCATCCTTCCTTCTATATCCTCATCCTAATAGCCCATACCAGTATTAACCATGGTTGTTTATTATTATACTCGTTATTTTTATTTATTGTTATTATTTGTAAATTAATCAAACTTTGACAACTCAGTCCGCTACTCCCGTTCTCTTCCTCTAAACGAAGAGGAGAGCCCAAATCCTAAAGTGTAGTGATTCACATCAATTGGAATTTTTACAAAGCCCAAGATTTTCTTTGTTCCAATCAGAGAAAGAAAGAATTTTATTTTGACAGATCAGACCAGAACCAGAGTATATATATATTTTGTCAATTCGTTGTGCATTCGTGCGTGATCATGGACAGCAAACGTGTGCTCATCCTTGATAAAATTTTAGAGAATAATATAAATAATTTGAATGAAGTGAATGAGAATAAAATCAATTTGCTCATTCATGATTTTAATAATTTGAATAAGACAGAGAAAATATTATTTTTATGTCGAATCAATTCCTCAAATCTAAACCCTTCCTCTACCACTGCTACGGCTTCCTCATCCCCAACAACTTCTTCATCTTCGGCTGCTTCTCTCAATTCACAAACAAGATTGGGAGATTTTACAGAAACAAGTGAATGGCTTAGAAATAATTTTGAACAGGACTATGACACAGCCATTCCAAAGGATGAGGTGAATTTAATCAAACACAAACTCTTATTAAAATTAACCCTTGTTGTTTTATTTTTACTCATAGGTCTATCAACTCTACAAAAATTATATTACAGAATATAATTTGAATGCAAATGAACCAAAAAAGAAGCCAGTCTCAACGGCGGACTTTGGAAAAATTGTCCGTCAAGTCTTTCCTGAGGTGAAGAATTGAAACTCTTATTGTCTTGAGGTTTAACCAAAATTCTAACAAATAAATTCTTTGTAAATTTAAAGGTAAAGGCTCGACGCCTTGGACAACGTGGGAATAGCAAGTACTGCTATGCTAACATTAGAAAATGTGTATCCAATGTCAAATCTCCAAAACTACAAAGCATTGATCCAATTGATTTAAATTTTGGAAACACGACCCTAGAGAACAAATTATTAAACTGGGGAAGTGTCATTTTCAATTATCGTAAGCCACAACAACTGTCAAAGATGAATTTATACAAAAATGACAACTTATATTTGGATATTTATCCTTTTAGATTTTGAATCTATTGATGAATTTGTTGAAATCCTGATCAGCTACGAAAATAATATCAACATCAGCAAATTAAGAAAGCGAACGCGAAGTTTTGATGTTAACAAAGGATGGATGAAACGAGAGATTGATGTGAGTATTCACGTCCAGTCGTTAGAAATTCATTTCTTATTAATGCAAATTAGTTAAGAAATGGAGCTCGTGCATAACTAAAGAATGAAAAATATCAATCATAATTTGGTAAAAAATGAACACCAACATATTTCGTTGAAATTTTGACCCAATAAGACCACATGTTCCATTTTTAAGAAAAATCTCATCTTTTTCCGAGTTTACGTCTATAAATTAAACTTTTTAACTTATGATTTGACCAATTCATTGATCACGTGCTAAATGCTTGTTTGATTTTTTTTAGATTTCACGCCCAAGTGACAGCTCTGACATTGAGCCTGAGATGACAAATTATTTTAGTCAAGGAGGTGCAGGTGGTCTAGGTGATGAAGATTCTTGGCCACAGCTTAGATCTCTCCTCAACAAACGTTATCGTCACACATCTGAGACGACAGCTGACGTGATTAAATCTCATCATCATCTTTTATCCAGTCGTTCTCAGTCCGTCCCCATCCATGAATATTACAATGGACTCACACACCCAAACCCAATGCTCAGCTCAGTCTCTGCAGATATAATCAATTGTCATGAAAATAATACAACAGGGACTTATAATTTAGAAAATGAGAATTCTGGAGGGGTAGGAGGAGGAACGACAGAATTTACAACAGACATCATGCTAAGGGATGAAAATTCATTTCAACTCATTGAACATTTGGAATCTGACCTCATTTCATTTGACTCACTTTTGTAAATTTGTCATATGTCCCTATGTATACAACTAAAATATTATGATAAGTTAAATACTATTACTACTACTACTAGCCTTAGCCTTTTGCCCGCCGTCGTCGCCTAGAAAAACAGAAACACAATCTGTTGTGTCCTCGTGAGTAACGTAACGTAACGTAACGTAATGTTGTATCTGTGTACGTTATACACACATAAGATAATAAATAATCAACAATAATATTAATATTAACAAAATAAATTAATCAAGGGCTAATATCCTGCGAGGCGACTAGATTGCAAATTGCACTCGTACGATCGTAATCGTACGTGCCCGGTAAGCGAATAGGAGAAACAAGAAACAAGTGAGAAACGCAGTTGTGAAAATAAAATTACAAAAAATATGTATGTATTCGTTTTCTTATACTACATAACGCAGCGTGTATTTTTATTATAATCATTGGTAAAGTAAAAAAAACAAAGTCAATAAAAAAACTTGTGAGTGAAACGAAAACTCGTTTTGTTCTAATTTTGAAATAATTCTTAGTTTGCCGATTCATAAGTCTCAAAAATACATTTTTAGAACATTTAGAACTCTTTATTTTTGCACAATTGCACAGGGTAATTTACAATTTTTGTAAATATAATTTTATAGGCGTTGTTCACATGCTAATTTACTATTTACAGTTTCCTAATCAATTTTTGAGATAACTTTATACCTCTACGATAATTTATTTTGTTATGACACAGACTTAGGAGCATAATTTAAATTGAAACGCATCTTCCATTACCAGAACCATAAGAATCAGCAATTTCATACTCAGTCAGTTCTTCAATTTCATCAGCTTCAACTTCCTTGGATGATGAACTCTTAGAATCGCCAGCTCCGACTTCCACTTCATCCTCAGATTTCGCCTCTTCAGTCTGTTCAACTTGATCTTGATCGAGACCTTCTTCCTCCACAGTTTCAGATTCTGTTGTTTCATCCTTACTCGATTGTGATTTTACTTGCGTTTGTGGTATTTGGAAATCAGTCCAACGTTGCAATTCTGAATTCCATCTTCGAACGTTCATCATAGGAGTTGATGGGAGAGAATTAGAAGACCCTTGGGAAGGCAGTCCCGGTGAACTTGACCTTGGGGTAGACAGCACGGGCGATTTTTCCCTTTGTGTAGGCAGATGTTGCTTTTTAGCACTTGGTGAACGTAATTCTGACCTACCAGATCGTGCCGGCGGCATGTTCCAAAGTGTAGACGGGTTATGCCATTTATGAGGTGAATTCGTATTTTGAGCTCCTTCGGCAAAGACATGCTGGTATATACACTTGTTCCCAAACTTGCACTCGCCCTTTTGAAAGTATCGACATGGCCTCGAGTCACTCCCTGGCAAGGGCTTTTTTCCTTCCCACTTCTTGTTCTTAGTGCTCATGTTGGAAATGACTGTAGTAAGACAAGACAAGGAAAAATTAGTTGAGTGGTCTTGTGAACAGAAATAATCAGAATTATTCCGACATTGTGAAATTAAATGTGGCAAAGAAAAGTAAAAGTGTTAGTAAAGTAGAAAATAGGCAACACCCAGAATTCAATCAGAAAGGAATAAGAATTAATTACCTTTTTAAGTTCCAAATGTAGACAAAGTCAAGCTGAAGGATCTTGGTCGCGTTTATTTAGATTTGAGTGCGGCAAGAGGCAGGATGAGACAGCCTGGCTCTGTTAGCTATTGGCTACGGTAAGTCCTTAGCTGAATGACCCAACACAAGAGACCCGTCTTTGTTCGTCTTCCTGTGGAATAAAAATAACACAACATATCAAACACAGCTAAGCCAAGGTTGAGGTGTGAATGACCTCCCATGTCTTCAAGGTTCAATGCCTCCCCAGCCCAACCAGTGACGCAGAGATCAAATCTATGTCTACGCATTACAACCACCCACTGACTGACACGTCCTCATTTGACTCAAAAATATTTTGGGAAATTGGTCAAACCCTATACTATGCTGTCCTATACCAATTTCCTTTGTATGCCACAAGTGTTAGCCGTACACTTGTGTGACATGCAAAATCGAATTGATAGTGGCCGTAGCAAAGCAAAGTCCCATTTGGCGATTTGGCCGAGTTTTGAAAATATTGTAAGTTTTCCTTGAAAAAATAATACTAACTGCTCAACTATGTTCAAAATTCAGCCAAACCCTAAAGGATGGGCATTTACTATGCTCAATTTTTTAATTACTTTGAAATTATTACTATTGTACGTACGATTGTACTAATTATAGCTAATTTATCATTATACCCTTATTGTATGTACTGTTTAAATGTTAATTATTAGAATAAATTGTTAACTTACCTACGATATTCAAGAGGACTTGTAGACTGACCGTCTGGGATAAAATGAATCGGACAGAGAGGCAAACGACAGTTGTTGACAAAACGAGAGCGGAAATCCAAGTGAGATCGAACAAAGCCAGGCTGGTCTGGCCATACACAAGGTGTGATGTTAGTGACCTTTGGATTGGACTGACAAAGAAAATTCTAGAACATACGAGAATTTCCATTAGAACTGAACTGAGTTCATCAGATCCGTCTCGGTCTGAGCCCGGTCAAATGACCCCTCTTTCAACCAATGACCCCATTTTTCACTTTCCTTCATCCGCACCCGGGTTGCTGTGTTGAGGTTGACACACATAAAAATGAATTCCGTCTTTGCTTTTGCCTACTGGCTGGGCTGGACGAGGCGTGGCGTAAACACAACAATCACAATAACCACAGCCACACACATGCAATATTTCTTTGCATTGTGAATGCCAATGCCAAAGCATAAGGAAGATCAGACCCAGATCCAGAGTCATTGAACTTTTGTTCATGTTGTTGGGTGTTGATCGGGAGAAAATCGGAGGAAGGATTCACACTTCTGGTGTTGGTGGGTGGGCTGGGCATTGAACTTTCCTCACAGCGACACCGACAGCAGAGCCAAGGATTAGGATGTCTCTTACTCATACACACACATCTCAAAACACGGATTTCTTCACTCTTCCTAATTCAAGGGAAATAATGGTGAATAAAATATTAAACCGACTCAAACCGACTGCACATAATTTTTTAGAATTTATGGACGACTCCACGGTCCTGTCTAATTGTGTAGAAGCATACGCTCAAATATTAATTGTAACGGTAACTTTGACTTTTGACTTGAATTAGAAATAGCTTTTAAGTTTTCTGTGACTGAGAACACTATGAACGACTCCACGGTCCTGTCTAATTGTGTAGAAGCATACACTCAAATATTAATTGTAACTGCAACTTTGACTTTTGACTTGAATTAGAAATACTAGCTTTTAAGTTTTCTGTGACTGAGAACACCTACATCGTCTGTCTATTGCTTTGCACGGATTATAATGTAACGCAGAAGCTAAACTGTGAAAAAATAAAATACTTTAGTAAATTGGTCAGTCGGCGAAAAGTTGCTCATTACAAATATGGCGCTCATTTTACATTTCCTATGATAGAATATCTCTGTAGGGATATGGTTGGTATTTTTCAACTGTAGTAACTGTACGTTTGGCCTTGAAAGTTTTACAAATTAAAAGTTTCAAATTTGAAGTAAATTCTTTCAAATGTAGCAATTCCTCATTCACCCAATGGCCACAGATTTCATTTTGACATTGCTGGGAAGAACGCAGAAATTGTAACATGTCGCGTACAGGTGCAGCATTACACAGAATCTTCGAGGCAAGGACACGCATAAGAATCTTGATGATATCTGGAAGTCCAGCTTCCAATTCTCCAGCACCAACTGGAGTTGACGACTCAACTCAACTTGGCCGACCAAGGAAAATCAAGACGCATCGAATCCGAATTTTACTTTTATATTAGGATAATATTGGACAGGAAGAGTCCACCGTAGTATTATTGGCTAAAGCTTGGTCATTATAATAGTAGATGTAACAATAAGTCATTTCATTTAATTTCAAATGCTGAAATAATATTCTCAATTAATGGGTAAAACAATCTCATGATTAATCGTGTCAATATTCCCCAGACTAAGGATTCGTAACACGAAGAAGCAGGAATGTTCAATGTGGTCATCCCCATGGAACAGGAGGATAAACCTTGCTGCCCAATGGCTTAAGCCATATTACAGAGTAGTCTAAACAAGTGCTCTTTACGATTGAATTTGGGACGAAAAAAATGTATTCAACTGGGTGAGGAACTTAACATCCGTATATTTTAGAGATTATGTGCTTCCATGACATTGACCAAGGTCGCGTCGTCTGAATAGTAGTGAATTTCGATGGGTAAATTTTCTTTTGTGCATGGTTGTGTGTAAGAGAGTAATTGAATTTGAGAGGTATGTAGTAAAAGATCGATTAAACGCCGGGGCGCTTATTTAAATTTGCCTCACCGAGACTCGGCGTTTATTTGAGACCGGTGTCTAATTCAAAATTTGAAAATGACAGAGGAATAAATGAAACTGAAAGCATTACATCAACTCGGTAGTACTGCAAGTTTATCAAAATAAATTTTGCAATAGGATCTTATCAGAGTAACCTCCAGTTTGAAAGAAATTGTATATGATCGCTTCTACGACGAACTCATTTTCATGGTTTAAAATAGGTTCAACTAAAGATCCAACAGTACAAACGAAATTGGTTGTTGAGATTTAAGAAAATGAACGTGTGCCTGAACCCGGCGTTTAACTGTAGCATGGAAAAGAGAATATATATGATCTCTAGGTATAAACGGTATTTCAATGTTAAATGGCTGTGCGGATTTTCAACGTCACTGGTTTTAACGCTAAGTAATTATTCTCTTCCAGTCTGGGGTAACTTATGTAGAACGCAATACCAGCGATTTGATAGTTTAGTGTTAAAACTAGCCAGCCTTGTAATTTTAAGTTGCAAAAAAGAAATGTATAACACCTTTGAGAGGCTCAATTGGCTAACAGTTGCTGAAAGATATGAATTGTTCTCACTTCAATTCGTCTTTAAGCACCGGCCCATAACACTTCACTGACTCGCTACTATTCTGAATTTAAGAAAAATGAATCCTCCCGCAATTTGAGAAGTGCAAATTAACTTTGAACTACAAAGAATGAACACGGAATATAGAAAAGCCTCATTTTTGTATCAAGCTGTAAATATGTGGAACCACCTGCCAAATGACATAAAAGAAGAAGAAAGTTTTTACGAATTTGACAACAAAGTGAGACAATTAATACTTAGCAAAAGAAGTAACGACTATATTTATAATACAAATAGAATAATCCACTAGAATATATTATCAAAATGTTGGTTTTCAGTTAAATCTGCTAGGCCGCTCCAATCTTAGGCTAAATTGTTAAAATTAATATATTAGGCTACGGTTATTGTTTTACGCGAATTGAATCCAGGCCGGTGTTTACTCGAGACCGGCGTTTAATCATTTCTATACATTTTTAGCCCGGCGTTTATTCGAAGCCCGGTGTTTAATCGATCTTTTACGGTAAATCAAATAAGGGTCTTTCTAAAAGGTTTTGATCTAGGCCAAACATTTTATTCAATTATCAGTTAAATATTGGGAGATCCGTTTGTTTGCAGGGAGTGATATGTGAATTAATTACTGCTAGATTCCTGTGACATGGGTTGGCTAAAATATTTAGCACAAATCTCCCCATTTCTCTGACTTTTCACTTGTAAAATATTTCATTCTAGGTTGACTTCTTCATAAAATTTTTGAAAAGCTCAACTGTTGGATATCATTTATTCGGACCAACTCACCACGCAGTCGTTTTAAGTAATTTTCGCTAGCTAATAATTTTATAAGGCTTTTTTATCCTAGGCTAAAATAATTTTAATGTAATTTCATCCGTTCCAATAGAGCTGAGTCAGCACACGTGTGGTCACAAGCTTGTTTATAAAACTGTGTACCTAGGAAATTGGCATAAGCGAGTAAATCCAAAACAATAACAACAAATTCTTGGAAGAAAAAAAGCCAAGGGGACCTTGAACGAGTCGTTGCCACTGTTGAGTGCTGGTCTTTATCTTTTCTGCCATTCATTCTCCACTACTCGTCGTGTCAGCCAATTCTATTTCCCGACTCCGAAGTAAATCAGTGCAGTATTCACAGCTACTACCCCAAGATGAACACCTTTTACCACGTAAGCCCATTTTTATTCAAAATTACTAAAGTACTTTAATTCACACCAAGTTCTGCAATTGCTCCAACCATGCCAATGTAATATTTTGCAGATCCCAGTATCTCAAGACGAGTTGAAGAATTTCATGGACCTTGTGATGGATGGGGAATATACTCTGGATATAAATTTCGAGAATTTCATGAGCAGGGCCACAGGAAGTCGAAGACTTTTCCAACAATGCGAAATGCTCAGCAATTGGTCGGAACGGGTAAAACTACTCGAAGGATGTTTTCCATATGCCCGCTTTGCAAAGATGCTTAACCCCATGGATAAGGGTAATTCAGAGTTGACAGATGAAAAAATGGACTAAGTTAAACATTTGTGAATTAATTATGCCATATGTTTTATAGTACTGAAAAAGAATTTGGCGATTTCGAGCATGCTACAAGCCAGGGGCGATGGGCATGTTGAAGCTGGGAGGAAAGAGGAGGCGATTCGGTCCTACACATTAGCACTGTGTTATTCACCCAGACGTTCGGGGAAAACGGTATGGATTTACAACAAACGGTCTCAGGTGTTCTTGTCTATGCAAAACTACGAAATGGCCCTCAAGGATATCAACATGTCCCTTGACCTCCACTGCCCGGTTAACTTGGAACGTGAGCTGATCGAGAATAAAAGAATTTGTGACGCCATGATTGTGCCAATCGTAAAGAGCGCGGAGGATATTGCAAGAGATGCTTTCAAGGATGAGGTCATTGGAAGGGTTCAAAACAAAATGAATAAAGTTGCTCCATACCTGGCACTGCCAGACATTTTAACGATCACAGAGGACCAACGCAAGGGAAGATGCTTAGTGGCTACAACGGATTTGAAACCAGGTAATGAATTAATTAAAAGTTTTTAGATTTAATGCCGTTGAACCATGTGAAGTATTAAAATTCGAATAAATTTTCTCGGACGACACGGTTGAATTTAACTTAAAGTTAAAATACACTTTTTTTAAGTCTAGCTTTCAGAAGAGTTGACCTCTTCCCTCTTCAGGACAATAATTCAAAGAATGAATCAATTAGGAGATATAAAAGAGAGCTACAAAAAAGGTTGTTAGTCTTTCCGTCACACGGGTTGTCAAGTCAAAAGATTTTTTCAGATAAATATGGAATGATCAGGAAAAATCTTTGACTTGGCGACCCATGTGCCGAAAGCACTGACAATCTTTTTGTAACTCTCTTTTACATCTCCTATTTGATGTACTTCATCTTAATTCATTCTTGGAATTATTGTCCTGAAGAAAGAAGAGGTCGAATCTTCTGAAAGCTAGACTTAAAGTTTATTTTAACTTTAAGTTAAATTCAATCATGTCATCCGAGAAAATTTATTCGAATTCGAGGTTCTTATTTAATTAAAATGACATTTATAGGAAGAACTATCCTAGTTGAGGAACCCTTTGTAAAAGCTACGTCGAATCAAGCTTGCTGGCAAACTGGCCTCTGTGACAGATGCCTTAGGAAATCCTTGGCTCCAGTTCCTTGTTATTCCTGCGTTTTCGTAAGTCAATTTATACTTTAAGTATTTTATAGGCATTTCAGTGCGTTTATGTTTGATGATAGTTGACTTACTGCGGTACGCAATGCCGAGATGAGGATAAATTGCATGGACATCAATACGAATGTCCACTCATGCCATTTATCCATGGAATGAGGATTTCTTATATGAAACACTTGTGTTTGAAAGCCATTTGTGAGGGAGGACCAGCAGAGCTCTACAATTACTTTGTAAAGTCCAAATCCGATCTTGAAAATCCAAACACTCAAAGACCCCCTTGGCATCTTCCAAGCATGGAACAACGAACCAATATGAATGGCTTTAGACGTGTCCTTAACATGGCTACCCATGACGCCGACGAAAACAAACCACTTGCTGCAGGGTATGCTGTCGCCTTTGCTCGTGCCCTTCGCATCAAATCCTCTTTCTTTGCTGAGATTGAGGAATCGGAAATAAATGAATTTGAAAATTTTGTGGCTTCCGTCATTCTGAAACTTTTCAACTCATTTCCTTACAACATGATGGATGTGAACTCCTTGGATCTTGAAATTCAAAACATTGACGACTATCTAAAGAGATCATACGACGCTTATCCATCCATGGCTATTGGTATCCAATTTATTTTTTACTTAACTTTCTTATATTTAAGTTATCTAGGTAAGACTAGGAAGTAAGATCACTGATTATTATCTCATAATGCTAAAACGTATTACTTTCACGAGTTTAGTTTAAGTCAGTTTTTATCCGAATCTTAGATTTTATTCTGTACTTAAAGTGGAGATTTGAAGTGAACAATTAGGCAGATATAAACTGAAGGAACGAATAGTTTAAAGAACAAAAACAGAGTCTGAACATATTAGTGAACAAATTACTGAAGTAGAACAATATTGTAAATCAAGTGTCACCTATTGGAAGTCACAGTCTGAATCTGGAACAAAATCAGTCTCAGAACCAGAGTCAGAGCTGATATTAACAACTTCAGTAGCTGAAGTTGAAGGGCGATTGTTCCGGGTGAGCTTGTTTTCTTGCTTCGTCTTGGGCTGTCTCGTAGATGGCCGTTTGACGAATTCATAAGGCTGCAAGTTGGAAAAGTCCAAATGCCTTTTTCCATAATCTCTGCACAGACCATTTGCGTTTTTTGACAAATTCATAAAGCTGCAAGTTGGAAAAGTCCAAATGAATCTCTGCACAGACCATTTGCGTTATGGATCTTGTTACAATCGGATGTAACATAATCCATGCAGAAAAATCCATCACAGGCCATTGCTACGTGTGCTGCCTCTCGAAGAAATTCCTCATCTAGAGTGTTGCTCTCCTTTCCAGTGGCAATCTCAGTTTGGGAATTGAGCATTAGGAATTTGCATTTTCCATCATTGACCTTAGAGGCTTGGAATTCGCCAATCATCTAAAATTCAAATTTCATTGTATAAGTGGAAATGAGAGTTGATTCAAAAAAATATGCGAATTACCTGCCGAAATAACTCATTGTCCTCAGCAGCGCGCTTGTTCGCATATCGGTCACCTACGTCGTGTTCTGCACGTGAATCATGAATGCAATCTTGTCATTCTTTTCACAGAAATTTCGGAGATAGCTGCATTCGAGTGATAGTCTGAGGGCCTATTTTTAACAATTTTTCTCACGTACCAATTCAAAACTTCATCAACGTTGTGCTTTACCATGTCCAAATAAGAAACCAAACCTAATTAGATTAACAAAATAAATTAATCCGTTCGTTCCTATTCATTGCGACATGAGCTAAAATTAAAAATTACCCATATCAGCAGCTTCCGGGTTAGTGCAGAGGAACCAGTACTAATTACCTGCCAAAATAACTCATTCTCCTCAGCAGCGCGCTTGTTCGCATATCGGTCACCTACGTCGTGTTCTTGCACATGAATCAGAAACGCAATCTTGTCATTCTTTTCACAGAAGTTTCGGACTGTTGAAGTGATAGCTGGATCCGAGTGATAGTCTGATGGCCCCTTTTTAACATTTTTTCCCACGTACCAGTGCAGAACTTCATCAACGTTGTCCTTTACCATATCCAAATATGACACCAAACCTAATAATCAAAATAATTGGTTTATTTAATCATTCCTATTCATTGCGACATGAGCTAAAATTAAAAATTACCCATATCAGCAGCTTCCGGGTTAGTGCAGAGGAACCAGTACGTGTAGTACTTCCGGTGGAGTAATGGTTCCTTGAGTATGTCCCAGGCCTTTGTTGCTACTTCCGCTCCCAGAAAATCTGCACGATTTGTCAACTCTTGCGAATTATGGGACACATTTTGGATTTTAGTTTTGTCACAAAGGGCCCTCAGTCTTTTGCCAGGCATCATCTTGTACTTGGGTGCCTCTCTGAAAGTATCAACATATTTAGTATATGATTGCATGGTTGAAAGAAAATAATAGGAAATATAATAAATTTGGAAGTTTTCAAAACTAAGCACATCAAGGACAAAATCTTACCTCTCGTCGAATTTATGAACAGCCGAGATATGATTATTCACATTGCCTAAATATCGTGACTTGTAAGGGCAGAGATGACAATTCAACCAAATACCGTTCTTAACATTTTCATCAATTTCTTTCTGTCGGCTCTGTCTAGATCTCTCAGTATGTAGTGCTCGAACTGCTTTATCTTGCCGATGTTTAGCGATTCGCTCACGCTCTTTCTTTTTGACTGCGTCATACTTTGTTGCATCACTTTTAATCTTGGCCTTGTAATTCCTGGTCAAAATTTTACTAGCTTCTTTTCTTTTCGGATTTTGATTCCTGATTTTGTCCTTTTCTTTCCTCTTGTCAGCAATCGAGGGATCCACATGTATTTGACAATGCTTTTGCATTGTATTTACGTTCTTCTCAACTTTTCCTCACATGGTTCCATTTCGCAAAATATAGAAGCACTTGAAACCTTCAGGGCATATCCCATAATTATGTTTTCTTAGACCCATTTTTTACACTTGAGAATTAAAAACAAGAACACAAACACAAAAATCACAACTTTCCCTTTATTCGGTTAATTTTGTCTACACAGCACTTTTATATTAAACTCAAAACAGGATTTTTTAAATGATGATCAGGAAGGACTAACTGGCTAGATTTTAAACTGAATTGTTGAACAAAGACTTGTTGTTGAGTGAGGAAAGGGAACAAAGGCAAGTCGAACGAGGGTATCCCTGTCTGATGTCTGCTCTGCTCTGCTCAGCTGGACAAGGGAAGGAAGGGAAAAGCAATCCAGTGGAGTGCAATGGAATGCAGTATAGTAGACCAGACCAGACGCAGACCAGTCTCTCCCTTCCTTTCCTGGAATTGGAGGAGGTCAATGTCTCCTCCTCTTATTCCTATCTACACTACATCAGTTTTAGTTTTAGTTTTAGTTTTCATCAGTTTTATTTTATTATCTTTTATACTCTAACTACAATTTTCTCTTCACAGGAATTTATCCTCGCATCAATCTAATGAATCATTCCTGCGTTCCAAATGTTTTCCGTGTTCATTTGCCAGGAGGAAAAATCGCTGTAATTACAAATCGCAAATTGGAGGCAGGGGATGAATTATTTCATTCGTACGGGCCAGATTTTCTTACTCATGATTTCAACTGGCGTCGGACGACTCTGCTTCAATTCTACGATTTTATTTGTGATTGTATTGCTTGTACGGATGAATGGCCTAAATTTGTAAACATGGATCATTCCATGGCTCTCAAATTGATTTGTCCACATTGTGAACCAACGGCGAAAGAAATTGGAATCCCACCACCCATCATAAAAGATATTGGACATTTGGATTTCAAGAGATGTGCAATCTGCAGAAAAGTCTACAAAACTACCCGTACTTTCAAATCAGCTGAACAAGTAGAAATCATTTTGGATGCAGCAGATGATTTGGTGATGAACAATCAGCTGTTGGGTGCTCTTCCTTTGCTCTCGCAGTGCATTTTGTTTTATCAGGCTAATGTGGCTGAGCCTTGCATTCAACTCTTGACGGCACAAACGAGACTTATGGATGCATTTGAACTTTTGACAAACACTGTTAAACCTGGGACTTATCGAGATCCTACAGCCCGAATCCAGAATCCAGAGGATATTCAGCAACAATTGCCTGTGACCCCTGGGTCAGAGGCAAGTATGGATGTGAGATCAGTGGATGACGTCCAAGTGGAAATGTCTGCCAAGGTTGAGGGAGCACGAGCGATGGAAACGGTAGACCCCAAGGAGGAAAAATCGGAGCAGTCTTGTACCATTGTGTAAAATTTATAACTTGTCATGCACAATTCTTTAGCCTAGTCATTCCTACAATCCTGTAATGCTATCTCAAATGATAAATAAATAGATAAAAAAGTATATCATCAAATTGCAATTCTTTTTCATCATTTGGAAACTAAACCTACAATACTAGTTCAGTATTGAATTAATTAAAATAAAGGCAAACTAAAAGAGCATGAAATGTAGAATGTAGAAAGATATTTACTCTTTTACATGGTAATGTACAACACAGAACACAATAACATCACACTCATAATTTTGTAAACTTTTAACCAATTTTCCTAACTAGCCTATTAGTATTTTCTATTATATCACATATGAGAAGGACATGGATTTGTAAATAATTCGGTGGTGATCGGAAGATGGTTTAATTATCTGTCTCCATGGGAGCTGACAAGGCCTCGGCCACCTGCTGCAATGGAACTTGCTCCTGGACAGCGATTTGCCCCATTAGCATCTGGGCGAGATCCTTATAATCGTTGAATTGGTGCAAGAACTCAATGAACACCTGCAAAAATAGAATAAGAATGAATCTGATTAGCTAGATTCAAGGATTCAGTATTCCAGATCATATTCATATCAGGAAGTACCCGGTAACCAATATGTATTGTCTCCCACAAAACCCACAGCCTTGTATGATGGATCGTTGGAAAGCTTAGGAAAAACTGGATCTCTGGTAAAAATTTCAGAAAATCCTGGTAGCACCATCGCGCGCGGTGCGCAAAGAAAGAAAAAAAAATCCGAAAATGTCCATTTCTCCCATTCCTTGCCTTGTTCGCCTTCCCTTCTTGTTCAAAGCAAGGATTTTAATTTTTTTTGTTCTTCCTTTTTTTTTTGGTTTAGCATTTCAAAGAAGGGTACCGGATAAGGGCAGTTTTTGGGCTAAACTTTAGA
>WJEZ01001057.1:0-20294 GCA_009869925.1 Thalassaphorura encarpata | reverse complement strand
CTCGAGGCTATTGCTACAGGTAAACTACATTAATCAAAAAACTATTTCTTTAAATTAATTGACGTCATTGTTAGCATTGCATTGTATCCATTTTCTAGGTTTAATTTTACGTTTTATTTATTTTGGTAGAATTCACTTTATGATCCAATCACAACTAGTAGAATTGTTCACAATTCTAGTTTTTTGTACTAAAATATCAGTTTTTACTTTTTCGTTTCTAGACGATGTCTGTCAAAATACAGATGTAAGATTTGTGCTGCTACTGGGATAAAGACCCATAAGGACGGAGCCTTACTGCTTATTCAACCACAAATCGTTCAAAATGCAACCAGACCAGAGCTTAATTTCTCCGAGTGATTGGCAAAGTTCATATTGGACAAATTCAAGGTCAAATCCAAAAAATTCCAGTCATATCTGCTGCACACAGGGCAAAGTGAGGATTTTCAAGGTGAGATAAGATTTGACTGAATTAGAAAGAAAGGAGCTCCCGAGTTCATATGACTTTTCTTTAATACGAGGACTATTTTTCCGTCTTACCTCAGTCTGTGTTTAGCCTTCCATAACGAAGGAACTACTCCCATCAGAATCATCCCCATTCCGAAAATGCTCAGACTTTTAGTATTTGGTGCTATTATTTCATTTTTCCCATCCATTTATTCTTACAACCCCAAACAGGATTTTCTTGTGAATTATGAAGAGAATCAACAAGTCAATGTTGTGCCAAAACTTGACTACATCAATATTGCCCACAAGTCCATGATGGAAGGTTCGTAAATATATTTTTATTTGTTTTTCTTAAATTTTGAAGTAGCTTATAGAATCCCAGTTCGATTTACCTGTAGTTATTCAATTAAAATTAATTTAGTATTAATTTAACATTGCAGAAGAGGCTGATCCAACTTGGATGGAAAGAATAAGACAAGAGATAAGACGGCGTCTAGCAATTTACAAGTCTGAGGTTGAATATGCTCATGAACTGGGTTGGGCTGCTGGGACTGAAGGAAGTTTGGACAATGAGACTGATACCATTCAACTACAACATGATCAAACTTCTCGTCCTAATCATACAAAAACCAGAAGAGCCATTATTACTGCAAGTAATGTTCTACCTGGGAGAAGGAGAAGAAATATTACTCAGCACTTTGAAACAGGTAAGATTTTTTTATCTTCGTTTACCTTTTGAAAGGACACACAAGGTACATACAGGTCAAGACAGGTCAGGTTTGGATTAAGATTAGAATTAGAATATTTTATTATCCTATGTGTGCGTGGGTTTTGCTCAGGATCAGGTTTTCGTTTCCTTGATTAGGGACGTACAAGAAATAGAAATGGACAGGAAATTATTAGATTACAATTTATTTATGTAATCAGACCCGCGTTCACTTTATCTTTTCAATTCATTCTTGCCTATTGCAGACTTATCGAGTTCATTAATCCTTGATAGTAATTCCAAATTGGTAAGACCTGGCGACCTTGGCTATTGCCCTTCAGTTCTTTCGTTTAGCCTTCCTGTCCTTTTTCCCTTGCTAGATAGAATCTAGTTTGTTGAACCTTGATATAGGACAAATGCAATGAACATTGTAAAATTGGTCAAAAATAGGATGTCCATATCACTAAAAGAATTCTGTTGTAGCATAAGTTAAGATTTTTTCATGCAAAAACAAAACCGTCAAGTTCTTATATGATCTGAATTCTTTTTCATTGCAATTTTACGGATTGATTTTTCTTATTTTTACAGACGGTAGCAAAGTCGTGTCCAGAATTTATCGTCCTCAACCCCAACCCTTTGACAACAAGTTGATTACAGACATTCTTGCCGTGAATGTTAAGGGAGATTCGTATATTGTGGCATACGAGAAGAGTTCTCCAGATGGAGAAGGAGAACTGGCTGTTTATAAAATTGTAAATGTAAGGATTCATTAACTATGGCATTGAATGTCATGTTCAGTGTGTATCAACTAAAGCTTTTATTAATTTGTCTTCCAGGGTTTGAATCCCAGAGAAATTATTCGTCAGAGTGCTCATGGGGCTACGAGTATTAACGCCGTTCAAATATCTGGGCAGTACTATTTTATTGTTGCAAAATACAAGGAAGTGAGTCAAGATCCCAAGAATACTGGCTCTCCTTTGTATCATATTAATTTTGCAAAAGCCAAGCTTACTAAAGTCCAAACCATCAACACTGATTATGTACGAAGCGTTGTGTTTTGGTAAGTTTGCCATTGTTCATGGAAAAAGGCTAAAAATTTGTATCCTTTCTATAATGCACCCTTTGCTTTACAGGAAGGGAGCAGGGGACTCTGAGACGAACGACATTTTCCTCGGCGTCGTGCCTGAACTGAAGGATACACCAAAGGGTACGAGCCCAGCGGTTGAAGTTTTGGTATATCAATGGGCAGGTGCTCACTTGGATGCCACTCATTCTGTTCCTGCTCTTTTCCCTCAAGCAATTAGCTTTGCTACAATCTACTCACATGGATACTTGGCTGTTGCTAATTTTAAGGATCATTCAGGTTTGTTTCTATCAAAGAAATTTTTAGGAAATCTAGACATTTTAATTCGTATCAATTGTGTCTTGCCCAAACTTACAGGATCTACTAACGTGTACTCGGAAATTTTCACGTACAATTACAAGATAGCCAAATTTCTATCTGTTCAAAAGATTTTGACCCATGGGGCAATGGACATTCAACATTTTACCCTCACTGGTGGACATAGAGAAGAACATTTCTTGGCCATTGCTAATTATGGAAAAACTGGTTAGTAATTTGTACATTTATTGCTTTTACCACGTAGTCTGTGTATTTTATTATAAGATATTTGCTTCAGATGAACAAGGCAATCTCAATCATCATGTCAAAACAAGAATTCTCAAGTTTGCTCGGGAAAGATTCATGCCATTCCAGAGTTTTGACACTGTTGGGGCTATGCAAGTTCTTCCTGTTCAGGTAAGGTTAACCTAATTTACTACATATTCCAAATTTTTGGAAAAATAATGCACTATTTGATAAAGAGTTGATTTTATATTTCAGGTGGACCAATATAAATTACTATTGGCAGTTTTAGATCAACGGGGAATTCAAATTTACCAGTACAACGGGTACAAGTATATTAAGACTTTTACGTTTCGCTTGTCAGAAGAAGACATTCCTTTACATTCCGTCAGATTGAGATCGCTCACTTTTGAAAATCAACCATATCTAGGTAAATGATAAATGACACGAATTTGCATGCCCATGCCAGCTCGGCTTTAATTTTTTTATTTTATTTTGAACATTTCAGTCATTGCGAGTCAAAAGGCTGATATCAAAGGTGGGATTTATGCATTGGAATTTGAGCAAAAGGGCCATAACAAATTGTCTCATGATGTGGGGAAATGGTGTTTGAGTAAATTGATTGCAATGCAAGCTGTGAGCACTCCTGCCTTGGTTGAAAGGGCTCAGCTTGCTCCGAAAGTCACAGATAGGGAAATTATCCTCGAGTCCTCACTTTCGTTTGCTCAACCAATAAAGGCTACAGAAATGTTCACAAAGGTAAATTTAGAATTCACTTTCATTTTTTAATGCCTTATTAAAAGGCATGCTAATTTTGTCTTTTGTTGTTTCTATTCATAGAAATTGACTTTGGGTGAAATGATATTTGATGCCCAATTGTCAAAGGAGCTTAGCTGAACAAGAAGCTCGTCTCAGAGCCCTTAAAAATGAAGCCACAGAAATTCAATTAGCTTTGGGGCAAAAAGTCACAAGAGATACAACTCAGTTTATCGATGGTAAGTTGCTGAATATCCTTAATCTATATCAAATTCATATTCCTCAACACAACCAAAACGTTATTTTCTTCTCATGCCCCTAATCGATAAATCATCTGTCCGGGTTAACTCAATTTCTTCCTGAAGTGTAATTCGATCTTTTTATTTATATTTCCAAAGCTCCAATTCAGTTTGACAGTATGAAATACTTGGTTGAATCCTTCAAGGCAGACAATGTCGTCACTACTACTTTGAACGATGTCAACGTAAACGAATTGCTTGCCAATATTATTCGACTTGATGGAAATTATGAATTTTCTAGAGTAACTGTCTCTGAAATCACTGCAAAGGGTAAGCTGCCATCATTTAAAACCATCATTAACTAAATATAGTCACTGAATATCCTTATGTTTGGATAATTTAGGAAAAACCTCAGTTAATGAATTGAATGGTCTACCCTTGAGTGCATATGCTTTGAAGTCATCCCCAAAGCCTCAGACATTTACAGCTACCAATACCTTCGAATTTCCGGCAATGGCCACGCAAGGTTTCCAAGTTGATGGTCTCGTGGATGGAGTTAATTTTCAAAATGAGAATGTCGATTTCCTTCTCCTCAACTCGGACCAAACATTTAAAAGTTAGTTTTTAAGTTAATTTAAAAATACTCCGAACAACCACTAAATTTGAATTTATTTCTAACAGGTATGAATTTGCGAGATTCGATCACGCGGAATCTTGTCGCTGATGTTGTAAACGGAGTCAAGGTTGAAGGAATACATGGACGACGCTGTACCCAAGGATGGACCAGCAACTATTTCCGGAAGAAAAGAATTCAACTTTGTGAGTGTCAAAAATTGGCAAGCGTCAAAGATTAACGGGGTTGATATCGACGAATTTTTCAAAAGAGGAATGCCCGTATCTGCCTCGCAGCATATTTTCACTGGTAAGTTTGTTAGCGTCGAAAACGTTGAAATATCAAATAATAGTTCAAAAAATAAAGATTCGACGAACCATAAATTCTTGTCATGTTCATGAACATTTGGCTTATTTTCTATGATTTGTTTAATAATTTTCTAGGATTCAGTACAAAATTTGATTTCCTGAGAACAAAATCTGTTGAAGTGACCAATGATTTATTGAACGATAAGATAAGCATTGCAAAGGACCTCATATCAATCAAAACTGGAAGCTTTGAGTTGGGCAGTGCCGAATTTCTTTCTGATACTAAAGTGGACACATTCGGTCGTGAATAAGTGAGATTTTATTTTGAAGGTTTTAATTGAAGAAATAGGAAGTCAAAACAATTTACGAAAAATTCAACTCTGTTACATTTTCAGAGCATTGAACGACATTCGAGTGATCGACGGAAAGTTGGACTTGGTACTAAAATCCTCACCCAACCCACAAGTCATAGCAAACAAAAAGCTGAATGCAATTGAACTTCATAAAGACTCTCACGCCGAAGGTCATGTTGACAATGTTATGCTAAATGGATGGTCACACAATTTGAACATTGAACTTAACCAAAATCATCTTCAATTTGGAGAATTGCACATAAAGGATGGGTCTTTGTCACTTCATGGTGGAATGCACATTGAGCCAGGGCGTAGCACATTCCTTCATGGAACAGATGATGTTTCTCGTATTTTGGCAAATGCACTTCGCTTGGATGCAGCAGGGCTTCCAGAAACTTTCCGTGGAAAACTCAAGTTTGATTCTGTCGAAGTCCAAGAAGATACTTCAGTTTCATCGACTGTAAATGGACTTCGAACTTCTGACTGGGTACTTCGTGATCCTGGAGATTTATTTGAAGTCCGGATTTCAGCTCCTAAAATCTTCACTGGAGATTTGAACCTTTTGGCTCCATCAACAACTCGAAAATTATTTGGTACAACGGAAAAGTTTTCACCAAATATTCTGGCAGGATTTGGAGATCTTTTAATTGATGGTCAAGATCAAACAATCCGTGGAACAACAATATTCAATTCTGTACTTGAAGTTGATAATCTGGATTGTCCTGACTTGGATCTCAATGGCGTTCGTTTCTCTGACCTCATGACCACTTCTACTGATCAAGAAGTCAAAGGAAAAGTCTCATTTACAAAAGATGTCAAAATAACCAATGAATTTCTTGTCACCGGAAGCGTCAATGTTTTGGGAACTGTGAATGAACGAGATTTGACTGCTGACATTTTGGATACATTGAGAACCTCAAGCTCTACCCCACAGACTATGCTAGAAAAAATTACATTTGAAGATGAATTTCGAGCTAAGAATATTATTGCTGAAAGTACGATAGGAGGACACAATGTAGAAGCTTTGTTGGATAGTATTGTTCAGAAGGATCACGATGGTGCTCAAGTTATTCAAGGGTCGATCACATTTGCAAAGCCAGTAGAGATTGATACTTTAGATTTCAGTGGAACTTTAAATGGAATCAAAAGTGAGGAATGGGGTCAAAGGCTACTCCTCAACACTGGAAGTCAAACTATCAAAACAGCAACAACTTTCAAGAAATCCGTTAAAGTTGCCAGCGTTAGTGTTCCCAATGGAGAAATCTCTAATTTTAACTTTGTCCGTTTTGCATCAGAAGTATCAAGAATAGACCAAAATGATCAATCACTCGGTGTTTGTTTTTTCGAAAATGAAATTTCGACAGGGTCAAAAAACAACGTGTTACTTGGACCGAATGCAAAAGTGAATGGATTTGACCTAAAGAAGGATTTACTCTTCAAATCCAGCTCATTAGTCCAAACTGTTACTGGATCTAAAACCTTCAATAATCCAACAACCATCCGTGGAAATTTGGTTGTCAAGTCCTTTGGCGATTTTAATTACGAACAGGCGGCTGCATTTGCTTTAGGGAAAACAGAGTCAACTGATAATTTTTTGATTAAAGGAAATCTACAACTGACGGATGAACCATTCTTTTCCGAATCTTTCAACGGGGAACCCTGGTCCAAAATGATTGAAGGGATTTGGCTGATTGGAAAAGATGCTCGATTCATCGCTCCAGTCGAATTTACATCTGGATTAACTGCCAAGAAAGGAATCCGCCAGCTTAGCGGTACACTCAACGAAGTTGACCTCAATGCATTTGTAGAAGAATATTTTAGCAAATCCAAGGATCAAGCTGTGACTGGATCCATAACCTTTGGCCAAGGAGTCACAATCGATGAACTTCACGTTAAATCCATAACGATTAAGAATGGAAAAGTCAACGGGATCGATTTGGAGAAATTCAGAGATTCAGTCATTCTGAATGGAGTTGATCAAAGAATTAAAGTTCATATGGTCTTTGTAAATCTTCATTGTCAAAATTTGATTTTGGAGGATGGGGTTCGCATCAGTGGTTTGGATTTTAGTCACGACGTGATGACGCTTCATGGAGACAACGTGGTGACTCAGGAATTATCGTTTGATGATTTGAATGTCCAAGAACTTTTTCTTCAAGAGGGGACCACATTAAACGGTATCAACTTAGAGGATTGGAAAGCATCTGCAGTTACATTGGAAGAAAATGAAATTCATGTTCTTGATGATGTTCGATTTTCAAAAGCAGCTTTTCCTGGTGGCGTCAAGTAAGCCAAAAATATATTTCACCCATGTTGTTGTACGCACAAATTTGCATTTCTACGTTATTTTAGGGTACTTGGCCTTGTGAATAATTTGAAATACTCAAAAGATACGATTTTCACCCTGAATGATGATCAAGAAATCTCAGGTTCATTCACGTTTTCCCAAAATCCTGGTCAGGTTACTGGAGCATTCATAGCTACAAATGGTTTTGAAGTGACAGGGCTCTTCAATGGTTTGGATTTGAAAGAAACAATCGAAGCTCTGGTAATTTATTTGTTTGTTAGTTTTCCTAGATATTTGGTTCTAATTTTTGGCTACGGTTTTAGGTTCGTGATGATGGGAGCGAAGGACCATTGATCGTCACAGGAGAAAAAACATTTCATCAATCACTTTTTGCCGATTCTGTCAAAGCAGAGGGACTTTTCCAGGCAAATGACTTGGATGCGATAATTCAAGACCTTCAAGTCCAATCCCACTTTTCACTCCCCAGCATTTGATTTTTCTCTGGATGATAAATATCAAGAATTGACAGAACAGGCTAACAGCCTTCTTGAAGTCACTTCCCGTAAGTATTTTAGTAATTTACTTTGAAATCCTCTTGATTCTTCTTATGACTTTTTATTTGACAGGTCGAGCCGTACTTTTCGAGGATTATAATCTCGTTGATCAAATCGGAATCTTCGACATAAGAAATATCCTGACTTTCAACATATTTGAAGTACAAAGAATTCTCTTCGTCGATTCAAACATCGGAAATAACCCAGAA
Organism: Thalassaphorura encarpata; assembly: GCA_009869925.1. Taxonomy (NCBI): domain Eukaryota; kingdom Metazoa; phylum Arthropoda; class Collembola; order Poduromorpha; family Onychiuridae; genus Thalassaphorura; species Thalassaphorura encarpata. The sequence continues at coordinate 12,201 of WJEZ01001057.1, read as the reverse complement.
TATTCTATCCGGGCATTACGATCCAGTCATAAATTTTTATGTACCTGATTCATTCTGTAAGAAAAGCTTAAATACTGGGTTTACATGTTCTTTATCATTCCAAAACAATTTATTATTTTTACTTTCAGTCCGAGTTGAAATAGAAGGTGTCATAAAGGATTGGACACACTTTAAATCGGAAGATGATCACTTTATTTTCGTTTTGATCAATAGTCCAAATGAAGAGAAGCGTGCTCAGATTACAAACGCAATTGAAGTGAATGGACTGTCTCGTTCAAATATTGGGAAATCAAGTCGGTCATTCATTTATTAACATTGTCGTAATTTCATTTGTTTTAATTTGTCTATTTTTTACAGATAAACCGAGCAAAGGTTTCTTATTGAAGTTACCACAGTTGAGTAGGGATTCAGAAAAGGAAGTTGTGATAGCCCAACTCATTTTTGGTGACGCTTTTGGATTTATGGTTAAATTTGAGAAATTTGAATCAGATGATACCAGCGTTCCTTGTCTTGGTATCATCGCTAATGATGAAGAAGGGTCCAAAGTTTACATTTTAAGTTTCCCAAAATCCAATTTGGAAATAACTCAAACCATAGCCACAGAAAATCCAACATTGGTAACATTTAGCACATAATTTGACAAATTCGACGAAATATTTTATTTACGAATTGATTTTATTAATAGATTTCTGCCTTAACTGGGTCAGACTTTAAAACGCTTCTTATGATTGCGAATAGTAATAAAGTGGAAGGGGATGAGGGCGACGGCGAGACGACTGGTGTCATTGACGTTTGGGCTCATGGAAAAGGAGAATCCAATTTTATCAAAATTGATTGTATTCCAACCGTCAATTTGGTTAGCATGGATGCTTGTGGTGGATTCAACAACAAAGCCTACCTTGCAGTCGCATCTGCTCCACTCAAAAATTCTAATGTCGACGGAACACTTTCCATTTACGGGTATGTGAGAAATAAAATTACTACGTTCCTTACTATTCTTATTTTCTTGATTTATTAGGTTTTCACAGACTAGGAATCAATTTGTAAAACAAATGAGTGCCATCGTGTATGATCCAATTGCAGTAGAATTCCAAAGATTAGACGTTTCAAAGGAAATCTTCTTATATGTTTTATCGAGGTCGAGTCAACGCAATATTCAAATCTACGGATATCGGGTTAGTTGACCATTTCCCTTATATTTACGTTACCTTAAGTTTTCTATTAATCTTTTCTAAAAATCCAATGTATTTTAATTGACCAGGGAGCAAGTGGATGGATACGGGAACATACATTGACTGTGGAAGGTGCTCAGCAGTTGGAACTGACTTCATTTTCTCTCAACAATGAATTTTTTGCTCAGTTTATGGGTGGAGCTCAACATATTGTCAGCATTCACGACTTGGAATTTAATGGACTGGCCTCAAGGAGGGAATTAACTGTAGTCACGAATACAACCAAAACGACCAGTTTCAAATCACGTTCTTTTATACTTTAAAATTTAATTTGTAACATTTTTTTTGCTCATTTTTAAGTCAACTATTTTTGTTTTGTTAAGTTTTTCATATGATATATTCTTATCAAGTTTTCAATGAACCCAGTGTTATTTAATTTTTGTTCTATTTTTGTTTTGAATTTGTTTATTAGAATTTTCAACATTTTAGCATGCGCAAATGCAGTATTTTTTAGTTGCAACTAGTCTCAAATATATTTTTTGCCCTGTGGGGCGTAGGAGTTGTTGAAAATAAATGGAGAACAATAAATTGTTATTAAAATAATATTACTTAATAGTCGTATTTTATTGACACGAGCAGTTTTTGGTATCTGGAAATTGATTTTTGGAGTGGAATTAGATTCTGACACAAGTCTGCATCTCCGTGCATAAATATTAGCGAATTAAATCATCAGAAATCACCAAATCTGCGATTTATCCATAGACTTGCGTTGAGAAATCGCAGCAGCAAGAAAATTCAAGGATAAAATGTACTCGCTAATGTTGTGGTTTAACCAAAAGCGAGCCTTGTATGTTGGAAGGCCTAGTTTCTAGCCTAGTGTAGAGCGGAACAAAACAAAAAAAAGTCTGGATATACGCTTGTTCTTGGCTTGTATCCTTGTCGTACCCTTTCCTTGCATTTCCAACGCCTCGCCACAGATAGAGAAATATTGTTCGCTCCTCATATCAAATCTTGAATTAAAAACTGAACTGACAAGGACAAAAAGAGCTCTACTCTAGCACTAGGAATAACTGATTCATCAAATCCTCATCAAAATCAAGGTCGAGGTTTAGTAAAATAACCAAATATGATCATACGAGCTTGAAATTTTCTAATAATATTTAATAATTTGATTAGACACTTTCTGTTCATCTGACCTTCCCCTTGGGTACCCTTAGGATGAATGTAGCAAAGAATGGGCTTCCCCAAGAATGGACTGAAACAAATCAACAACATGGACAAGAGGAGAACAATGTTGACAAAGTTTATTATTTGGTAGTTGATGATGCTGGAAAACTTTCACTCTTCCAAACATCCACTGGAGCAGAAACACGAGGGAGGGAGTTGGATAATTCCCAACAACTCCAGGAGGGTCAGCAACAACAAGGTCAGGTTCAAATGTCCCTTGGAGCCAATCCTCGTAATAATGAGGAAGATAATGAATCCCTAGAGATTTCAAATATTAACTCAACAGTGGAGCCAGATCTTATTCTGGAGAACGAACCACAACTGATGGAAGCAAGTCCCATTTCGGATAACAATATATGTATAATTTGCAATACGAATAGGAGGATCGATGTTCCTAACTCTGATGTGGCCGGATTGAAAAAATTCTTCGCGAAAACAATGAGTATGGGAGATGATTTGGAATTTTGCCTAGACCCAGTGCAACCATTTTGCGAACCATGCACTAAGGATGTATCAGAAATGAAATCGATTGCCCAAGAAATAGAACTTCTGAATCATCAGTTTGATGGAATAAGAAACAAGTTGGCAAACAAGACGGTGGATACATTTCTTAAAAGGAAAGAGGTCGAATTGGAACGGAAGGGTGGTGATGAGATTAATCCAAACTACAAGGGAAAAAGTCGTTCGGCAGTTAAGAAGAGAATTTATAATCGTAAGTAATTTTTCTTCACATTTTTGAAATTCCTTTTAGCATTAATATCAATTTGATGACTGTAAATCAGAATATTCAATAAGAATGTCTTGAACTTTTGTTTTACCAATTTCAGGTTGGAAAAATCTATACAATGTCAACATACCGGGCCCCATGCTCCCGGAGGGAATCGTCGATTCTACCGGAAAAATCGTCGCTGTTCGAGTAACTGATGACTGATGTCAGAACGAAAGGAAAAAAAGCATTACAGTGAGTTATTATAACATTTTGTTTGAAAATCGTTCGAAGCTTGGAATTTAGCCATTTGCATTTTATGGGCATAATTTTCCCTGTTTAGAGTTTTCGGTATTATTGCCTTTTGCAGTAAAAATGTAAACTTAGGACTATTGTTTGACTCATTCAACAGTTTAAAATTTTATTAAGTAACACATTCAGAGTTTAATTTTATGAATAATCGAACCAAAAGTTTCAAGTGTTTACAATATTTTATGACCTTTCCTTTCTGCATTGGACAGAATGTTCCATATAATCTTGAAATTTGTTAAACAGTAACAACATATACCATTCAAAAGTGGAATGGATTTTATTTACAAGTTTAAAAATAGGTAAAAATTAACTCCACACTGATTCATATCATTTTATAAGCTTTGCGTTCACTTCTATTGAGTAAATGAGGCTTTTCAATTGAATTTAGCACCTTGGGTTGTTTCCAATAACACTGTTTTAGTCGAGATCCTCTGGACTCATTAATGCATTATAAATTCAAATCTCGGCCTTGTGCCCAATACAAAGTTAAATTACAATATTAAGCCATTAATTAGTTTCAAGAGTAAGGTAAAAACATATCATTAAAAATTGCAACAAAACCAACTTGAAGTAGCAAATATTATTATTTCCTTTTCCCATATGGAAATTTCAAACACAATTAGACCAAGACGAACAAAGAAAAAACTCATGTCATGGTTTGAAGGCAAACCTTGTAGACTTAATTGTTAAAAAAACTTAAAAATTTAATTGAGCGGTTAACCATTTCCGAAACAGTATATGGGTGGATAATGGTTAAACCAAAAATTCTGTACTACAGATAAAAATTCATTACGTCAAGGAAATTTTCAATTTTACAAGCTATCTTGGCTTTGTGACATTTTTTTAGCTGAGGCTTCATTCAAATACCAAATTAAATCTCAAATCACTCAGTATAATTTCAACTTGAGCCAAAGAAATCAGGATTCAATGGAAATGGAGTATTTTTTGTAAAAAAACTCCCATGTCTACCTAAAATCTAAACAAATTCCGGAGAAGGGGTTGAATGTCACAGCTCTTGCTCTGAGTAATAATCCACGTCGTCAGATCCACGACCCAAAACCCCTAAAGGATCATGGAAAGATATGGGAGACCCACTTTTTTCTTCCATTAAAAGTCTATGGGCTGCTCGATCCATTTCCTCTGGAGTCATTTCCAATGCTTCTCTCATTTCTTTTGAGGTATAACGAACAAATTCTGGATCTTGACTGTATTTTGACAATCCTTGTTGAGCCAAAACCTAAATACATATTTAATCAAATCAATTTGAATACCTAATGTTGGTATGACTTGACTTACCCGTACGACGAGACACTCAGCTGAACCAATGACTTCAGGTAGAGACAAAGCTTTGTTCCCAGGACGCAATGCGGCCTTTTGTAATTCCTCTCGTAGTCCACCATTAAACAAGTTCCCGTGAGTAACTGGTCAAATACGTCAAAAATAAATTAAAAATCAAGATTTGTAAGAGCACTACAATAGTTTGGGTATATTTTTTGGAAAAGCCAATAGCCAATCAATCAAACTCAAAGTCAAATGCTTGAAGCAACTATTAAATACCAAAGATGTTAATTTATATTTTTGATTCAACCTTTTCTAGGTGAGAGTTCATCAGCTGAGACGGACTGTGGAATGTTAATTTTAGGAACTGTGCGTTTATTTATGGTTGAAGTCGAAGCCTTTGATGAGGCAGGAGCTACGTGGACAGTTACATTAGTAAAACCAGCTAAAGCTAAGGCTTGAATATTGGCTGACTGAAGCCCTCCGGCAATCGTAAGGGACGGTGATGGTGGAAGTGGACGGCATTTAGTCCGAGGTCCAAGACCCAAATGGGATCTGATGAGATGACGCAGCAATTCCACAAAATTATCGTTAGATCAATTAAAAATTTTATATCATTAGAGCACAAACTACTTTTAAAAAAGCTTCAGGCTTAGGCTTGGCAGGCACGCAGAGCACACCACTGGTTTTCAAATTCAAAATCAATCAACTATAAAAATTCAACTTTTGGTTCAAAACCTGAAAAACGCAGACTGCAACTTAGCCTAAAAGTAAAGCGAAGAAATGTAGTAACCCAAAATTCTAGGTCTAATTTTGTAAAACAAAGCATACTAATTTAATTATTTTTCAAGTGCCTAGCTAATGAGTGTCTAAAAAGTTAGATGTCAAATCAAACCACTCTTGGTTAAACAGTGAGTGAGTTTGGCTTACCACTATTGGCCAGAAAACCAGGATAACCGTCCTTCCTACAATTAAGGCAATAATAATTGCGGGACTTTAAACATCAATTCAGTCATCAAAAATATTCAATTCAATTTTCAAACTGGGGGTATTTTTTGTAAATATTATAATAATAAGCTCATGATTTGAGTAGATTAGCCTTGGTAATTATGAGAATCGACACTAGTTATTAATGTCAATCAGTTAATTCTAAGTCTACTTTGACTCAACGACAACTATCTAAAAATAACGGACATTCTCAGTGAAGTGTGCGTATTACCCTAAACACAAATTGAACCAATAAATCACGTGTTTTCCACTCACTCCGAGTATCCGTGTGACATGCTTGCAAAAGACACATTTCCAGGGACTCGCAGTGGTCGCATAGGGATTTCATCTCCGTCTTCATTTCTCGAAGCTCTAATCAATCGAATTTCAATTTATTTTATTTGAACTTTGAATTTATTTTGATTTTTACCTTTCATTTAAGAAAGTTGCGTTGAGACTCTTGGGAGATATGTGATTCCCAATGTCAGAATAATTTGGAGACTGAAAAACCATTGTTAGATATGAATTTAAGAAAAATTAAACTAGTTTTCTAGCTACACTTCGTTTACCTTATTATTTTCTCGTTTTTGTCCATGACGCCGAATTGAAGACCACATGCTCCCGAACAAGGAATGATTTCGCTTTAAAAAATAGCATTGATTAGATATAAAAACATTTTTAAGAATTAAATTTTTATTTTTTACTCGATGCATGGGTTCAGGGTCATCATTAACGAGTTCTTCCAAATTTCCTGAAATTGTTCGCTGCAATTCAGGTTAGCATTGATTAGATATAAAAACATTTTTAAGAATTAAATTTTTGTTTTTTACTCGATGCATGGGTTCAGGGTCATCATTAACGAGTTCTTCCAAATTTCCTGAAATTGTTCGCTGCAATTCAGGTCCAGCATCATGCAGAGTTCGTAAGCCAGCCTAAAAATTAATCAAAATTGGATTGTCCGTATTAATAAATTAATTAAGCCTACCTGGAGAGTAACTGTGAGTTGAGCTTCCCTATCAACTTGATCCTTGAGCTGTTCTTTTCTCTTTTTAAATCGACGAAAATAATCTTGAATCAGGAAAGTAGCGTAGAATTTTCCGACTGTTACCTCGTCATCAACTGAAAATATTTGGGTCACATGTGTTAATTTAAATTTAAATTTCTTAAGGAAAATTTCTTACCTCCAGGCGGAGGAACAATTTGATCTAATAATTTTGGACTTGTTCTTTTCCAAACTTTTTTGATGATTGCTCTTAGCTCTGCATTTGCATCATCAATGTTGCCCTCCGTCTTGATCCTTAAAGATGTTCTAACTACAGCAAATAAAGTTGCGTTGAACATAACTGTCCCGTCACTATTGAGTGGCATATTCATTGAAACGAGTCTCTGCAATGTAAAAAAATCCCAGGCAGTTACGAAAATATAAAAAGAAACTATAGGTTTAAATTTTACCTTGCATGCCACCCTGTGTGGACACAATTTTCCAAATCCAAGGGGTGGAGCAATTTTTTTAAGCAGCGTCACAACATCCAAATGTTTAATCCTTCCCTTGGCATCTGGGTCATACTCTGACCAAAGTCTAATAAATTCATCCAAATGATGTGGACCCAAAATGGACCAATCTCTCGTCAAGTAATCAAAATTATCCATGATGACAGCAACAAACAAATTGATAATCTGAAATCAAATGAGAGTAAAGTAAAATATTATAAAACTAAGAAGGATTGATCTTACCAGGAAGGAACAAAGGACATAGAATGATATGAAATAAGGAATAGCAAAGTCACTTCCACAGCGATACTTGGTCGGAATTGTAGAATTATCCGAATCGTCTTGCAATGGAGGATCACACACGTCATCTTTTTGTTTGGCACAAGACAACATGATATTTTGCCATGATTCTCCTAAAAATACATATACATAGGATAATTCTTAGAGATAAAAATATTAAAAATATTATTTTCTTACCTGTGGCAGACCGAAAAAGAACCAAAACAGCTTGTGGGAAGGATTGGAAATTATTATTCCGATCAATTTCTCCTTCCTCTTCATTCAATGGGATTTTTCCAAACATCTAAATCAAGTTTTGAAAATTCTTTAGCAAAATTCTCATGGTTTTCTAAAATATTTTTTACCTGCATCCCGATGACAGCATAAATGAAAAATAGCATGACGATAAGGAGGGCGACATAGGGCAATGCTTGAAATGATTTGATAAAAGTCCATAGCAAAGTTCTGATCCCTTCACCTCGACTCAACAATTTTACAAGACGCATGACACGAAATAGACGAAAAAAGTTAATTGAGATGAGATTCTGTTTGGCGGACGGCTTGAGGGAGGAATCAAAACAAAGGATTAATTAAACCCATATTCTGTATGTAATGTTTAAAAGAGAAAATTAAAAAAAACAAAAGGGATTCAAAGCAGTATAAATGAATTGTACCCCATTCTGTGTTAAGTTGGTTCGAAGCTGGGTGCTGCATGGTCAGTAAAAGCAATAAAATACAATTGCAATTCTACTTTTCTAAATTTTTAAATGCTTGTGACTAATTAAGACTAGACTAGGACTAAAACTAAATTTATTCTTTGACGCTCTGACTACAAAGCCAAGCTGTGCGACGTTCCGGCCCAGCCAGCACTACAAAACTAATTTTTAGTTCGTGGCATAAAATTATAAGCATTCGATTAAAATTTTATAGGCAATACATGAGTTTCTGCACTTTTATTTGAAATTTTAATAAGTATGTTAAATTCATACCTTTCTCACACCTTCCACTTTACTTGCCGCCTGGATTAAAAATATAAATATAAATTAATTTACAAATTCTGTAATCCCTATATTAAACTTACGTTCACTTCAGAGTACACAATGTCAATGAAACTTCCCAAGACGATAATAAAATCAAAAACGTTCCAAGCATCTCCAAAGTAATTCTGAAAATTTTTAGGAATTTGAGATATTATCGAACCTAAAATTATTTTGCCTTTCCTTTTTACCTTGAAGCGAAAAGCAGCCAATTTGAGCACAAATTCGAGAGCAAATACAGCCGTGAAAATCATATTGAGAATGTCCAGTGCTTTTGTATAGTCCAATGGTTGCTCGTGAAATTTCATGGCCAAAGTGATTGTGTTGATGAGGATAAGAATAAATATGACATACTCAAACGGCTGTGAAGTCACCAACCACCAAACCTTATACTGGAGTCTATTTTTAGGAATGTATCTTCGCACAGGTTTTGCTTTCAAAGCAAATTCGATGCAATTTCTCTGAAATCCGTCACAAAATTAATACGCACAAACTGACTTGACTGGCGTAGGGTTGTAGGCCTAATCTACTACCTGATTTTTATCCAAGTCACAATTCTTGTACTCTTGTTCCCCTTCATTTTGAAATGTGACGATGACAAAACCCACGAATATGTTGACCATGAAGAAGGCAATGATGATAATGTAGACAATGTAGTAGACAGCAACAAAGGGACGATAATTATGAATTGGCCCTTTGTTGATTTCGTGAGAATCAATCGAAGCGTAAAGCATACTACAGAGTCCAAGCATAAGTGTCAATTTACTTTAAAAATTGGTTCAGTTTCAATTATGTAAAACTTACTCTGGCCAACCCTCAAAAGTTGAGACAGCAAAAAGTGTGAGCATTCCTTTTCCAACGTCATCAAAATTAAATTTGCTATTGGTCCATTCTCTTGGTGTGTAATTTATATTGTCTGGATCAATTGAGTCATCACCGTGTCTATTAAATTCACCTCTGAGGTCAAAACAATACAAAAATTAGGGCTAAATTGTATTGATAATGAATTTAGACTCAATGCTACTTACTGACACTCTTCCTCCGTCAATTTAGAAAAATCATTACAAGACGAAAGTGCACCCTGCAATGCAACAATACCAAATATTATGTACGTGACATATTTATTACCAACATTCGTCGAAAAAATTTTGTTCAAATACCTTGAATAGTTGAACCCCAATGACAGCAAACATGAATTGCAAAAGGCACGTCACAAGTACAATGTTCCCAATAGTTTTTACGGCAACAATCACACATTGGACCACATGCTGGACGAAAAATCATCAGAAATTACATATCCAGTTCTAAAATTCCAGCTTTTATATCCATGGCACTTACTTTTAACCCCTTGGCTCGATTAATGGCACGAAGGGGCCTTAGCACACGACATACTCGAAGGATCTTGACGAAAGACATTGTCCCATGGCTACATGGAAATTGGAAGCGAATCAGTTATTTGATAGATGTGAAAATATACACACACATTTCGTAATGGGATTTGAATCTGGTTGACTGAGCAGGCAGGCAGTGCTGCACAATATTAATTTTCATTTCGATCGCATTCCACCAACCAATCCAACAAAAATAATTACACTGAGACGACTCAAGTTAAGGTTCAACAACAAAGACGATACTAAATTATAAATCTGCCTTGAATTTCATGGCTATGGCTATATTGTTGTATGATTTATACTTTGATCATAAACTGTACACGGGTATTGGCATCAGTATCCCAACCTTGGCGATTTGAATTTACTTAACGTATTTGGCGAATGAATACATATTAGATCAGAAATACTGGACAGTGTAAGTTCACACGTAAATAATTTAATTACGCAATAAAACTGAGAGTACATGTCATTAATATTCAGAAGCTCTTGAGAATTTTATGCACAGGTTTACATGCATAGCTCAAAATAGAAGCCATTGCCCGAAATATCTCAAACGCTAAGCTATTATTTCAAAAATCATGCAAAAGACAAAGTAGTTCAATTCCAGGCAAGCATTTCAAGCGTTTTCAAGCTTGGCTTACATGTGTCGTAACAATTTCGGACAAAATCAGTGAATTAATGTACGAAAGCAGAGCACAGCAGTATACACATTTATAGCACGCATGTAGCTATAGCCTTGTTGTCTTCTTATTTTTCAATTTCAATATGTTCTGCAATGATTTCATACAAAGTACCTGGATAAAAGGCATCATTGTACCAGAAATCAGTTCGTACTCAAGTAACAAACATGTTTTTCTCTGACAAAACTTTTTGTGAGGAGTGATTTTATTGAGTTTATTGTAACAACGTCAACTTCGGTGTTGACATCCTTCTGGATTTATTGTGACGGATTTAATTAGTAGTCATAATCCTTGAAGAAAAGCCACAGACAGAATAGTAGATCTTTCATGTGGAGACAAAGATACAAAAACCCAAAGGAAGCCAAGGCCCACGCCACGCCACACAAACAGAAACAGAACAAATACACATTTAGCTCGAGCTCTCAGACTCAGAAGAAAAGAGATCAAAGATTTTGAGGAAAAGGTGTGAGTCTTGTGCAGTGCTAATAATTAGAGGTGACAATGAGAAGGTCGACAAAGGAGAAAGACGAAAGTGTGAAATAGAATTAGTTAGAGTATTAGGCTTACAAATCATGAGCACGAGAGCGGACGTAAGAGTGACAGGACTTGGAGTCTTGTTTCATGCCTTCAGAGAGACACGATTGATATAGATAGTGAATATAACCTCTGCAAAATGGAAGGAACAAGTACAAAGTGAATCATAAACTCACATGTACTACAAAGTTAAGTTTCACATTCAAATCCAATCAAATCATCAGTCATCCAATCAAAATTTAGGACGGATATTTAATCTTCTGTCTCTCTCCCTTTGGTTTTCACTTTCACAAGGATTAGTCAAAATATCAAATATCAAATTCAATCTACATTAGTCCTCACTATAATAGCACTACTACTGCCTGCCAACTCAATTAAAATTATGAAGCAAGACAATTTTCATGAAATGTGTATCGAAATGACGAAATGTTTTTAATTAAGAAAGCTAAGGAGGCTTTGTTTTCCCCATTATTTCTTACAAATTGGCATTGATATTAATTAAATAGTCGTAGTAGTAGTAATAGTAGGTTTGCAGCTCGCTGGCTTTAGCTTAATATGGGGAAACGTGAAAAGCTCAAAAGCAATTAGCTAAATTAGCTGGCTTCTCTCTAATATTGATGCTGTTTCTGATTCTACGGATTTAATTTCCTTATAAAAATAGTATTACAAATCCTGATCCATTGTAACACGCTGTCGCGACGTGGGAAGAAAGATTGAGCGATTCATTTGAATGGATTAATAATCCCGTATAGCATAGTAAAAAGTTATTTAGAAATAAATGGAAAAATGTTTTTACCCCATGAGGATTGGCATGAGGGAAACACAAACGACGAGAAGATCCAACAAATTGAAGGCAGAGCGACAAAAAGCTCCTTCATGAAGAATAAATCCAAATGTAATCATTTTAAAAGTAATCTCAATTGTAAAAACACTCGTGAAGAAATAATCAAATTTTTGAAGGACCTGGAAACAAACAAAGGGCAAAAAACACAAAAAATGTAAATCTTAGAAATATTACGTACGTGTACAAGATTTTATTTTATTTCAATTTTCTCTTGTTGAGATAAAATCTAAAATCCTTTTTCTTTTTTCCTTACCGCATTTCTC
>WJEZ01001056.1:0-20296 GCA_009869925.1 Thalassaphorura encarpata | reverse complement strand
AACCGATCCGAGCGTCCAAATGACCCCGAATATTTACATTGTGGTGACAACAGCAAGTCACACAATGACAACGCCATGAGATTTTCTATTGTCGTCGAATTTTCTTGTACAAAGCAAATGCTCCGCGTGACCAGACCAGGACTAGGCTAGTGTTTGTTCCGTTGCTCACCTACCTACGTGGGAAAACAGATAATCCAAAATATAAAGCAAAGCAAAGTAAAGCAGAACAGAGGAAAAATCATTTCCTGCCCTCGTCTAGAATTTCAAAGAGAGTTTTCCAAGTAAAAGCAAATTATTTGCATAGGCACAAAGGGCCGACGAGGACATGTCGACACGAGTTTTGATTGATGGGTTGGTTGGTTGCTGAGAATGAGAAAACAAAGATGGTCACTGTGTTAGTTTATTCATACTGAGAATCAGGATCATGATCGTACGTACTACAAAAGGTGTCCTCTACCGAAAGGTCATAGCAAGGGTCAGGCAAGGCAAGGACATATTGTGGAAGCGGAAATAGAAAACAAAGGTGATGAAAAATGATGATGACACACCTGTCCCGTACTTAATCGACAGTCCTTTGTAATTCAAGTACCTTCGTAATTAATGGCTTGGCTAGCGGGAATTCGGTGAATTTTAAAACCTCCTGGCCATTAGTACACCGGATATTATATTTACTTCCGGACTCAAGCTGAAAATTGTTTTATTTTGTGAGCTTCAGCCTGTGCAAAGTAGAAACTCAATTGAATTCTTGGTAAACGACGATGTATAACATAAAGTAGTAAAAAGTAAAGGTGGTGAAAGGAAAGTAAGTAACGAGTGCTTGTGCTGTAGTTTAGTTAGTACTTTCACCATGTTAGTATTTCAAAGGGATATTGATCAAAAGACAACACAATGGGTGCCCATTGTAATCCTTCCAGAGTCCTTTGCTCAAGTATTGTGCTGTGCATTGTCAAATTTCCAGGCAGACCACTAGTAGCATAGCAAAATAAAATACAGCATGTCCAGACGTTATTATTATTATTTGGACTCGGACATATGGGTCGTGGTGAACGTCGTGGGCAGTAACACTGTAATATAATAAGCGCTAGTGGCTAGTGCAAAAAAAGAATTTATAAGACTATAGGTCTATGCATAGATTCTATACCATGGAATGTGGTCAGAAATTGAAGTAATGTAAGAAAAACATCAAAAAATTTAAAAAAAATTTGTAATATTTTCATGAGAAAGTATCAAAAAAACCGGGAGATTGGTCACTTGCAAAGTTTTTTGCCCATTGTTAAAACAAGTGCATCCAACGACGTGCCTTTTTTGCTAACGCTAACATTTTCGTCGAGTCAAGTGCACTCTGGCTGGCAATTGGCAGCCCAGTCTTATTGTTATTGTTAAAAAAGTTTCCTTGTCAAAATCACCTATGTGGCCGTAGCCAGCCATGAGTTATTAGTTTTTAATATCGTCCTGTCCTGTCCGCACCAGTCGACAAGTTTACTTTTCCAAGATTCTGGCCTAGATCAGGCCAAGCGAGCGATTGAGCTGATTTTCTTCTAATTCTGTTTTTTTTCTTCATCTCCTTATGGTTCGTCGCCACAGCAAGGCACAGCGCACTTACCTGGACCTGAGCCACTCGACAATGCACTTGGCTCGACTTGCTAGTTTTCTTTGAAGAAACTCAAGAAAGGTATGGCTGGACAACTTGGACTCTTGTCCGAATCTTTTTTTTTGTGTCCGTGTTCCTGAAGTTCTTTTTTCACAAGGATCTTGAGAAGTGAAAGAAAAAAGATCTCAAACTCAACTCAAATCTCGTCTTGAGTTCATCTCATTCTCATAAGTCAATTGGGCAGGGGCAGGCCAAAGCAGAAAATTTTCTTTCTACTATTGTTCTTGATCTTGTCCAGTTTTTGCTTTGCTTTGCTCCTATTACCCGAATCCAGGTAACTTCTCGGCCAAGTCTTTTATTTTTTGTAGCCCAAAAAAAAACTAACCATGGAAAGGACTTTGTCTATTAGTGTTTGATTCCGGCGTTGCGTCAAGCGTCAAGACGTCATGTCGTGTCTTATGCATTTGTTACGCTTACGTTACAAAAAACTCAGGGTAAATGTCATTTCCGACCTGTCCCGCCTGACCTGACTGAGTAAACAGAAAAATTAATAACCAAAGTCTAGGGTGGTTCAACTATTATGACATTTGGCAATATAAATTGGTAAAAATACATATTTAGAACCACCTTAAGTGCGTGTGTTTACGTGTATTACCTGGTCATGGCATGGCATTGCATGGCATACGACCTGAGGCAATGGCTTCTGAAATTTGGCAATATAAATTGGTAAAAATACATATTTAGAACCACCTTAAGTGCGTGTGTTTACGTGTATTACCTGGTCATGGCATGGCATTGCATGGCATACGACCTGAGGCAATGGTAATGGCAATGTTCTGTTCTGTCCTGTTACGTTAGTTTAAAACAAAAGCTATTTGTGAGAGAAAGTCATACACGGGGTGGATGCACATTCGTATTCACATTCTGAGGGTTAAGCTAGGCAGGCAGGCGGACGGATGAGTGGATTTATTATTAATGAGAAATGCATACGACCTGAGGCAATGGCAATGTTCTGTTCTGTTACGTTAGTTTAAAACAAAAGCTATTTGTGAGAGAAAGTCATACGTACATGGGGTGGATGCACATTCACATTCACATTCTGAGGGTTAAGCTAGGCAGGCAGGCGGACGGATGAGTGGATTTATTATTAATGAGAAAGTAAACAAGTGAGTTTAGGAAAGGAAAGAGACTCACAAGCTATTAAAAACTACGTGCGTGTATTAAACGTAGTAGTTGTACATGTACTATTCTCCCCTTTTCATTTCAAATGTAACATTTTATGACGATGACTTGTTCTCAGGTTCAATTCATAATTTATGGGGAAAACACACATTTTTGAATCCTAGTTAAATTCATAGCCTCAGGAAAAAATTTCCTAAAGTACGTAGTAGGTTCGGCCTAGTTTTCCTATGTAAGATATAAAAAAATTTTCACAATAATGGCCATGTCAAAATATTAAAATTCGAATATACTATGCCATGTCATAAATAATATACAAAACTGATGTGAACCAAATCGTCTGGTCTTCTTTGTAGGTAATAATGCAAGCAAAGTAGATTTTGATCAAAAAATGTAAAATCAATTCCTGCTAGGTGAAAGTGCTAGAAATATATGTCAAACCAAATTACTCCTCACATGCAAACAAATTGCAAATAGGGTCAGGGTAGGCCAGGCCAAGCCAAGCCAAGACGAAATGGTTTTCAATTTGATGGAATTTCATTGCTACGTAGAAAAATGCAAAGTCAGGCCAGACCAATGGATGCGTTTAGTGTAAGGTGAGAAAAGTCATTGCCATTTCTCGTGGTGCGTGTGAAAGTAAATAAGGAAGCTAAAAAGTGAAAAGTAGGAAAGGGTTGAGCTTTAGAGGTGAAAAAAACTTGGGTTTTTTTGGAGAAAACGACCATGGCATGGCATGGCATGGTTCAGGATTTCGTGACTACAATATGATCATCAAGATTGCCTCGTTCAGCTCCCGTCGCTCTTCGACTTATACCTCATACATCATATTCTCTAGCATAGCCCCTACCCAAGGTTACACGTACGTTCGTATGAGTATGAATGACTCTATTTAGCCAAATTTCCCTAGATCACATCACATTTTTCACGCTTCCACTTCTTTTTTGTCAATAAGTACCGTCCCTTGTGCTTTCCTATTTGCTTTCACCATTTTTTTCTTAAATAAATTTGATCATCATGCTTCATCAATTTAAATTATTGGTCTGTGCAAGAAATTTCAATTTTTTAGACCTAGCATCACGTCAAGGATAATTTTTACAACCAAACTTAACCAAATTGAATTTAGCATCAAAACAAATGGAAGGGTAAGATCAAGATGATAGATTTTCTTTGGGCCGACAAGGGCAAAGGCAAAATGTTTCCATGCCTTGCCGTCCGGAAACGGAAGTCAAGTGTTGATGCCCCGGTGAGTTGAGTTGCTGCTTTGCTTGGTTTTTCTTCACCGCCCCTTGGTCCCTCTTCATGATTTTGTTAAACGAAGACAAATGCTCGAATCAAGTTGAATTGATATGTACTGCTCCAGTGTACTGTACTACTCGGGTAATATCCTTAGGCAAAGCCGAGGCTGATGTAGACAGGCCTAAATTATCCATCCAGCCGATCCAGCAGCAGCCAAGCAAACCAAAGGGTTAAATCTCCCCGCCCCTTCTAACGTATAATTTTGAAACATGCACAGAAAATTCAAATGCCAAAGCAAGACCAACGAACTAACGCTAAGCTAAGCAGGATTAAGGCAATAGAAAATTGTAGGGCTGTCGAGTGTGATTGAGACGATGATCGGTATCCGCCATTCGCGGGTAATGTTTTATTCGAATCACGTGTCACGCCAAAACTTGCTTGTTTGCTCCTTGGCTTGGTCAGGCCAATCGTACGTACGTACGTTACGTATATTATGCATAAATGGAGTTCTGCACTCTATCCATGCAAGTTAGTTTTTTTTTGCGGCGGGCGGGCGGAAGTATGTTATGTATGATGAATGATTTCTTCCCATTTCTTCTCTGAGAAAGAAAACTATGCAAAATTTAAAGGTTTAACAGGTACGTAGGCATTTCTTCCGAAAAAGTTTCTGGCTTGTGTACCGCAAAGCATGGCCAAGCTATCTGGGTAGAAACGTGGCTACCCGGATTCTGATTCAAGAGCAGAGCGAAGCAGCGAGTCAAGTGAAACATCATCCATCAACCATGGATTTTATTACGCCCCACTTTTCTCTCAGATGATCATGTCATGACTTGACTGACTCGACTCCTATGGTGGGTGCACTAGCACTTAGTATTTTCAAAATGCATTCATTCTATTCATTTTCATTTTGCGTGCCCTCAACGTGTCAACAGTCGCGAACCTCCTGAATGGTCAAGTCACTCCGAGTTCGAAGTCATAAGATTCTGTGAAAGCCTTCAAATTGGGGGAACACCAAATGAAATTTCAGTGTTTCCGCAAAAAAATCACAGAAGACCCTAAGTATTTGATAGCTTTTGAATAAAATCAAAAACTAATCCAGAAGAACTAGGAGATTCACAATTTTAGAGTCATAAGACGTAAATTTTTGCCATTTTACGTATTTCCAGCAGCAGTAATCCAGGATTTTTAATGATGTAAAAAGATCAACTTGAGAAAATGCTTAAACGATAAGTAAAGATATAAATTCAACCGGATACCATGAATAAACTAAATATAAATCTGACCCCTGACCTTCCAGACACCTTTCAAGTGTTATTGTTGTTGATTTATTAGGACAAAACTCATATATTCCAATTACGCATTTCCTTTGGAGGAAGCTACAGACTCTATTTTTGCTATTTTGGTCTTATTACGTACAAGTACATGTACAACGCATGTATGATTCGTCCTCACATAACATAATAGAATAAATGTTGAAACGTTAAAAAAAGGTGTCTGGAGAATAAGGAAAAAATATTCAAACGCCAAACGAATTCATTGCTGTGCTCAACTTAATGTAATATTTTTATTAGTCAATTATATTGAGTTTTCCATGACGTACATATTTCTAAATTTTAATTTTGGATAAATTGGTATATAATTTAAAATCTAGTTCCAATTCTACACTTTAACTACAATTAATGCCGATAGCACACCGTATTGCTGGAATTTCTGTAAAATTTATACCCAGTAGCACCAGCAATCTCCAGGACCACACCACCAGTATTGTGCTTGAACATAACTGCAGTACCATAAACAGCCACCTGGGCTGTATCCTCCACAGAATACACTTCTGGAAGCTACAAAAAATCAAAATCACAAAATAAATCAAATAAATTTTATTCAAATTTGAATTAATATTGCTTTTTACTTGGTCGAGGATTCTTGAAGTTTTTGACATTGGTAAAATTTCCTGTGCCACCTTCTTTTGGAAGTTCAGTGATCGACTCTGCCGCATTTACTAAAACTAGAGTGAACAAAATAGCAACCACTACCACAAGCGAAGTGATGAAGAATTTGGCCATTATGACTTGAGGTAATAGAAAATCTTGAAAATTTAGATTGAAATTTACCTACTTTTATAAATCAGCTCAGCTTTGGAATGAAAATTATTTCAATTCGGATATGATTGAAAAAAGAGTTGAGGACGAGTTTTTATACTACTCTTAATTAGGAAAAAATTATGCTTGCAAAATATTACAATTGAGAATTATTCTGGTCATGTTACCTGATTATTTCACTCTTAAGGCAGGTCAATGGTCGATACATATAAAATTCTTATATTCTAAATTCCAGTGAACTTAATAAATCTGGATTTCAGCTTCTTGTGCGCAGCATAACCGATTTCACGGCAAAATAAAATGAAAATTAAATCCACATTATCCAGACCAGACTAGAATATTGTGCGCAATGCAATTTCCTAATAAATCGTAAACGTTGCAAAGAATGAAATGTCCAATTTAAAATAAATAATAAGTAAAAGTTCATTGACTTCCTGAACTACATAAGCTATTTGCATCATACTGCATTAGACTAATGCAATGTCGACTTAATTAACGCATAGTCAGGATCTTGGCTTTGGCGCAGAGACGTAGCACAGAATGAATTTAAGTAATGCATTGCTCTACAAATTTCCTGACTTGGTTATTAGTGTTTCAGCTGAATAATGCTGTTTTGTGAATATCTGTAATGTTTATTTGTACAATATTATGTGGTCAAGAATTTCGACTCCGAACGAACAGACGTACGAAACAGACTATAAGCTGGATTTTGCCAGTTAATAAAGAATATTTTGGACGAGTGAAGTGTAGAAACTAAAAGAAGAGGATAGGACGGAGGACATGAGTTGTTTCATTATTAAAAAGACAAGGCAAGGGCAAGGCATGGGAGGAAGGAAACAACGTAAGAAGACAACTTCCTATGCTATGCTATACTTTCTTTGGCTTTCACATCACAAATTGATTCTCTTCCGCTCTTTTCTCTTTCTTTCCTTTCAAAGAACAAAATGAGCAAAGTCGAACAGACGTACGAAACAGACTATAAGCTGGATTTTGCCAGTTAATAAAGAATATTTTGGACGAGTGAAGTGTAGAAACTAAAAGAAGAGGACAGGACGGAGGACATGAGTTGTTTCATTATTAAAAAGACAAGGCAAGGGCAAGGGAGGAAGGAAACAACGTAAGAAGACAACTTCCTATGCTATGCTATACATTCTTTGGCTTTCATGAAAGAAGAGTCAAATACATTGGAAAAGTTAATACATCACAAATTGATTCTCTTCCGCTCTTTTCTCTTTCTTTCCTTTCAAAGAACAAAATGAGCAAAGCAAAGGAACTCAAAGGAAGTACACGTACAGGCTAGGCTAGGCACCCCATATACTCCCCTTGTACTTTTGATGCACTTCATAATTTTTTTTTCTTTCTCCCTCTTCAAAAATAACATTGAGGTGCAGGAATATGGCTCTCTAGCCCATAGCTCTAGCTTTCTCGTAGTAAATCATCCCGGGTGACATTCACCACTTTAGTACTGTCACTTTACTAGAGCTCGTGCTCCAAATGCTGCACAGCTATGACTGACTCTGTCCGTGTTCTATTCTTTCTTCTTTTTTTTACGTACTCAACAAATCCATAGCTTGGCCCTAGACTAGACTCGTGTTCGTGATCATCCCGTGCCTTACACCTATTATTTTCCTCCTTTGCTCTCTTGAACTTGGGACGATTAAAATAAAAACAATTTTGGAGAGCAAAAGGCAAAGGCAAGGCAGAGCGAAGATCGATAGGGCGGGAATTTTCCTCACAAAATAATAAAACACACAATGTAGGTAAATTAATTGGATTCTTCTTCTCTTGAAGCTGAAATACATACTATACTTACGCTATAGAAATATAAATACAAAATAGATTTTTATTTCCTGTATCTACTCAAGAGTTCTAACTTTAGCGTAGCTTCTACGCTAGCGGGTTTTTTAATTCCGAGATTTCTTGTAATTGTATGAAAAACTTAAATTTCTAAACTTTTACTACAAGCTTTGAATTTTTTTTGCAAAATTGTATAAATATGATAAATAAAATTTAATTTTGCCGCTTAGGTAATGAAATTTTAGTAAATTGACCATAATTTTATAAGATTTGTATAAAAATTCGATGTCTTATGATACTTCTTTTATCTTTTGACCAAAATTACAGGTTTGGTGAATCTGAGGAAACATTACATTGCATTGTATTGAAAAATGCATGGTAAGGTTAGGACAACTACTATAGACAGGCAGGCATTTTCACCCCATTGCATTGGATTCCTTTGTGCATTGAAACGGCAGTGTAGTGCAGTGGATGAAAAAGTGATGCACTTTGTTCATGAAAGGGTGAAAGTTGTCAAAAGTTCCATCTAGTTAAAAGCTTTGTTCTTTCTCCCCTTCTCAACTCAACTACACGTACACAAATCCAACCCTACCAGCAAAAAAAAAGAGAAAATTTCAATTCAACATGGAAAAATGCACTTGACAAGGTATTCATTCGCTCAGTCCAGTAAAAGTGAAAATTCTGGCTGCCCGGATTTGGGCCGCAAGAAGCAACAAATGGAAATCCTTCCACCCAAGCCAACCCATGGCCAAGGGTAGTATCAACTTGTATTACGTAAAGTAATGCAATTATTTGTGTAAGTCTGCGTGTACTATGTGTGTACTACGTACCGTCGTCGTACTTATGAAAAGCCTTCATTACTCATTCACTCGATCAGATTCGGTTCAGCTCAGTTCAGCTCAGCATCAGCATGACAGTTTTGTTTTTGAAATTCAATGGAGTCTGTAGTAATGCAATGATGGATTTGATCAAAACTTGAATAGAACACATAGAAGGAAACCATGCAGGGAGTCTAGAGCAGTAGCCAAGTAATTCCATTAGAAAATACATACGCACCGCACAAGGTGGAACTGGATGAGGGAAAGTTGGATTAAATTGCGACTATTCAAAATATATTAGACAAAAGCAGAAACAGAATGTAAAATCAATTTTAGAATTGAAGCCAAATACATTGAGATACAAAATATGACTAAATTCGTGGAATATGCTGTAGTATTTGGCATATTCGATGAATTATATAAAATTAGCTAGAATTTTTTTGCAATATGACTAATACAAATATTCTATATGTAAATAATTTGATTTAAATTATTTTCAGGCCCATAACTCAAATATACGTATTAGTTTCTTTCATTTTTTTTTCTTAGCGGAAATACTTGTAGAAATAAATACAGAAATGACAGATTGGATTGGAATTATTGAATCTGTTTGCCGCCCTTTCTACTTGCAAGATTTGAATTGAAATTTTTTTGAGCGTTGGCGTGCTCCACTCTGCCGCCGAGTTTGGATATTTATTATTTTGTTGGATAAAAAATTGGAAATAATGTTGAAAGTGTCGTGTGTGATGTTATGTATGTTCTCCATTTGGTGCTGTGAAATTTCTTGAGACCAAGTGAGTAGTAGGTAGAAAGTAGAAAGGAGCAAACTAGCAAGCACAAGCACTCACAAAAAAGAAACGCTTTGTTGTGTTCAAACAAACTTTCCTCTTTGTCCCAACTGCCTCAGAACATTTATCATCATACTACGAGTACAACTACGTAGGCGGGCAACAAACAGACGACGAAATGGAAAAGAGGTCTAGGAGTAAGCAAATGTCTATAGTTAACTATATGAGAACGTGTATGTGTATGTGTACTGCCCGGTTTAACCAGATTCGGATTAATTCTCAGAATGGGATTCTATTATACTCGCCTCGCCTCGGCTTAGGCTTAATCAGTTCAACATGGATTATGGACATAGTTCACAAACCTCACGTCAAAATTCTTATTTCGAGGAGAGAATCACCAAATTTTCTAAAATTATGTATATTCTATGAAATTCAGACTAATCCAAGTTTTTTTGCAATAAATCCGGACCCGGGCAGTGCGTCATTGTGTTGCTTTCTTGCAAAAACAGAGGTTGTGACTGTGACATGGTGAATTTGCCATGGATTTGTGAACAAAGGTGGTTCATAAATTGTGTGTATTGTGTGGAGTTGATGTATTTTGCGGACTACTTTCACCACAGCTCTGCACAGCACAGAAACTTTCTTTGAGTCTGATTCTTGTGCCTGTGCCCGTGCCCGTGCCCACACAGCGTGACCTGGACTAGCACCGCACTACCCGCATTCCTTTCTTTCTTAGGGACTTCTCATCTCCCAGTTTCCTTCCTTCTATTCTTTGTGTGCTAAAATAACGGAAGACAGGCTATGGCCATGGCCATGGCCAGAACAGAACAACCAACATCATAACACTTCTTATTTTCACTTTGATCTTTCAGTCACGTCCATTAGCACTCTTCCTATGTGGTGGTTCTCCCCTCGTCCTACCTACGCCTCAGACTTTTGAAGGAGAAAAGAAAATCCAAAGTGGGTATTTTACAAGAAACTTGACTGGGTACTACAACTCAACTCAAGACTACAATTCGATGCGGTATCACCTTTTTCAGGCAACTCATCAACGGTCAAGCCGCCAAATTATGCTTATTAGTATCTTATTCATATTTTCTGGGATATCTATAACCTATACATCATTGAAAAATATTGAATTGACCTTTGACATTGTTTTTTTTAATGAATGTAAAATCTAGTGTTTGTTTGATATTTTCGAACGAAATTAGGAAATCGCGAGAATTTTATATACTTTCTAATACGGAAAATCCATCATACATTTTATTCATTGTATTTGCCTTTGGCTCATAAATTCTAAACTCCTGAACTGGAAACAAAAACACAACGACGACAACGGCAATATCCTCATTAAGTTTTAGCAATAGCAATATGTCATCCCTCCTTAGTTCAGAAAGGAAGGAAATTATGATGAGTGAGTGAAGGGAGGCCAGGCCATCATAATTAGGAAGCAAAGCAAGAACAAAAGGTTGAAAAGTAGTAGGACAGGGCAGCTGTATAGTACATAACAAAGGCTATGGCTATACATACAAGTTTGCTATGTGCTGGTCCCAATACTGATGATACAGTGTAAGATTTCCCAAGATGACTCTTAATTTCTTCCTTGGCATTTCTCCTCCAAAATGTCATTCCATTGACATTAAGAAGAAAGAAGAGTTTGAGGAAAGGAAGTTCATACTGGAGGAGTCTTGTCAATCTTCTTTGGTTTATTCTTCCCGCCACATAAATCACCATCGCCATATTCAATTTTGCTCCGCAATTTTGCGGTTTTCATTGAATTTTGCCCTAGTTAACTTTCAACTAAAAATAATGCTTTCTAACAAATGCAAATCAGGAGTGCTCATGCATTCATTTTGGCAGCTTTTGCTCTATTATTTCAAAAATATTATCAAATAGTGTCTCACTTTTTTTAAATTCATTGACAAAAAACAACAATTTCAAATAGACGCGTATTGCCTTACAAATACTTTTAAAATGCATTCAAATCAGACAACACCAGACTAAAATTGAGTATGACTGAAACCTATACTCATCTAGCTATGCTATGACATACTACGTTGTGTCACAAGGTAAGGTATGTGCTCTAACAATAATGTCAGTTGAATTTCCCCTATTACGGTTCAAAATTGGATTGTTCTTGAGAAGAAGGAACACCTTACAAGGAATTCGCATAAATGCATAAATTATGCATTTTGGGTTTTCTTCCCCTGTGAGGGAAAGTCAGGCTAGGCCAGGGCAGGGCAGTCTACTTTCCCTCCTTACTTTCTTCATGAATTCAATAAAGAGCTGTGGGAAGAAAACTCTGTTGATAAAATTGAATGCCACTAGCTTGCCACCTTTGGGGCCATAGCATTACATTGCAGAAGTCAAGTCATTGAATTTTATAGAAGGATGAGAAAAGATGCAGAATGAGGTTGAAGAGAAAGTACACACAAAGTTATCTTCTTTCTTCGCCTTGCCTTGGATCGTAATTCCAACATTTGACAAGTCAGACGTGAGAAGAGCCAAGGACATAAAATTTAATAGTTGGATTAATAAAGTCCTTGCTCGCGCTGCCATGCGTGACTGAATTATTATAAAATACTAGCACTAGCCAAAGAAAGTTTTCCGTCCGAGGTGAAATAGCAATGGCTTTGAGGAGGTAGATGATGATATCAATTTCCTTTCTCCATTACTCCACCACACAAAGAATCATGTTCAATGGGAGGATGCTGGGGATCAAAAGCAAATATCATTGTGCCATGCAATTCCATGGTTTTCTCCTCATTAGCTAGCTAGCTGACCAGACCACCCGCCTATTTGGAAAATCACTAGGAAAGTTTATCATCTTCCATTTCCTTCCAGCATTTATTTTCAAAGCTCTTCATTTTATTTTCTGAGCTAAATTTGAATAGAAATTTGGCCAAATGTTGCAAAATGGTTATTGAAATTGAAATTGAAAATTAATGGAGATTTCAGCCCTGATTAGGAAGTAATCCTTTGCTAATGTTCTCAATTAAATAAATTGTTTCAAGCTAGAACGTAGTAGAAGTTTTTGCTAGCTATGCTATAAAGCATGGAGTAAGTAGTTGAGCTCGATAAAAAATTTCCTGCCATGTATTCGGATGTAATTTATAATGAAAGCACTGACTTCCTTGCGCCAATGCCAAACCCGGATGGAGCAGCAGGTGATTTCCTTCATCCCTCCCTGGAATTTGGCTCCCTGATAAAAATCTTGATTGATTGGTTCCCTATTTGCTTCCTTTTTCGATCCTCACATCCAATTATTCATTTGAGCTAGAAGCTACTACTACTCCCGCGCTAGGAATTTGAAAAAGTATATATTAGTTCGCGCCAAAATATAACTATCCTGAAATTTTGAAAATCTAAACTGTAAAGAATTTTGAAATTTAGTCTATTTTTGATATGAAATAATATAATTTTTATGCAATGCATGTAAATTCTGGGAAAGTATAATAATGACGTACTATCCTATGTTATCCTAAGCTAAATGTATNTGAAATTTTGAAAATCTAAACTGTAAAGAATTTTGAAATTTAGTCTATTTTTGATATGAAATAATATAATTTTTATGCAATGCATGTAAATTCTGGGAAAGTATAATAATGACGTACTATCCTATGTTATCCTAAGCTAAATGTATGATGGGTGTATCCTTTCATCAAATATGCACTCAATCATGCATACCTGATGATAAGCCAAGCCAATCCGACCAACAGATAAAACTAGGCAGGTATAGCCAAGCCATAATTTGCATTTGCTATCCACGGATGTACAGACAGGCTGACGGAAAGTAAAATAGAAAATTGGCATTAGTAAAGCCAAGCCAAGCCAGAATGCTAACAATATTTTCAGATTCGAATGGGCAACGGACCCAACGGACCGAACTGAATTGAAGCAAACACAAATGATGAAGGATTACGATCGTCCGTCCGTCCGTTCGTTTTGGATGAGATAATGATTCCCGCCTACTCTACCCGCCAATTGTAATTGTAATTGTGATGTTATCAGCCTCGTACGACGACGACAGAAGAATTGAGTATGTAGAGCTAAATAGACAAGACTAGTTTTGCGTTTGCGTTTGCTTTGCCTAGATTAGATCCACTAATCGAATTTCTATTCATGTTCATGTTTGCGCTTTGCTCATTCAATAAAAGTAGTCAGTCGTTAGTCAGTCAATTGAAAAACTTTTCTGATTGCCTGCCCAGCCGAGTTTGTGGGCTGTCTACCTGGTTAATTTTTAATTAGTCTACTAATTGCGGCCAGGTGCTTCAGTCAAAGCCAGTGTGTATGCTCGTACGTATAAAATTAATTAACACCACAATGTGGTACAATGAATTGCACAATTCAATGTTTTGCCATTGTCTACGAAATACTAATGAAGAATTTGACCAAACATGCGTTGGACAAGTAAAAATTACCATATTATCTGGTATTGTTTATTTTTTGGCCTGGCCACCCATGTACTATGTACGTAACGTACGTAGTAATTTGAAATGCTTTTAGTTTTATTTCTTTTGCTATTGTGAAGAAAGCGTTAATTGGTTTGTGGACGAAAGGAATAAATAAAGGAGAGAAAACCACTTAATTAAACCCACTTGAATTTGCATTAAGAGTTGTTGAAAAGTTCATTAAATCATAAATAAGTTTTCTCCAAAGACAATTTGATTAAATTTCTGTGCAGGTAAGCAAAAGCACAAGCAAAAGCCAAGACCACCAAGATGTGAATGTGATGTGGATAGGCTAATAGGCTTAATTTAATGATAAACGACAAGAAGGGACTCAGAGCAGCCACGAACTGGGGACGGGTCGGAGGAAAACACAGAAAGCATAGGCATGGCATGGCATGGGAAATCATCAAATTAAATCAAACTCAATTCTCATTTAGAAAATCCTTCCCCTTCCTTTTCCTTCAGTTCAAATTCCTTGCAGCAAGTTGCAAGTTGCAACCCCATGGCTTTTTTGCCCTGTTTTTGCGGACTCAACCCTACCAGTAAAATTTATTCAAGCTAATGACCAAATTTTCATTCGATTGTAGAATCCAAAATTCTTTACCAGACTTCAGCCCAAAATCAAGGCAATAGGGATCTTCTACTCTAGAATTACAAAAAGAAAGCGAATCCTTTACTTATTCGTAATCAGTTCACAAATCTAGGCTAATCAGATGCACAGAATTTTTATGCTATGCAAATGCAAAACATGCGAAAAAAGGTCACATCAGCTCAAGCTCAAGCTAAGATAAACTCATGTAAATTTAGTAAATCTATAATTACTGTTGGTTTTTTTCCTATCAAATAATTACTTAAAGTGCGAAACGTAATCCTAAAGTTACAGATTAAAAAGTTTATGGTCGCTGGGGCTGGGCTGGGCTTTGGATTATTTTGCCAGCCAGTGAAGAGAGAATGGATTGGATGTTTAATTTGGCAAGTGGTATGTCCCCCAGGGGAAGCCGACGAGGACAAGGTTGAGCTTGGCTTGGCTTGGCTCGAATAGATTCACTCCATGTTGATCACACAACAACACACCTGTCCATCCAATACTTTTCCTAATTACACTATAGTCTTAAACCCAAGCCTAGTGAAGTAAAGCCTAAGCCAAAATATTATGTGTGTCCTACCCAGGGAATCGGTCCGGGCCAGATCCATCCAATCCATCCAGGCTTGACTGAGTTGTCGTTGTTGTTCCCCTCCCTCCGGGGCAAAGTGTCACTCCTTGGCTTTCATTTCTCATGCCTCTCTGACAAGAGACACTTTTATTCTCCAGACATTTTCCATCCTTCAGCTTTTTTCTAAATTTCTTATGACGTGACTAGCGACTGCAATGTCAAATTTAGTATGTCTAGACCAAGTGAGCAAATGTTTTAATAATTTTGAAAATAATTACCTCTTGGTAAAAAAATAGTGCGTATAAAAATCCTAGTTAATCTGTTATGGTATAAATGAACGAATGAAATATGCGAATACAAAATCCAAGCTGCTGCTACTTGCTGCACACATCAACTTACATATTAACCAAGCCATGCATAAAGCCAAGTACGACGTCACAACATAAAAAACGAGTTGCTCGAGCACTTGCACCTTGCATAAAACACAAAACGTTCACCTCAGCAGAGATGCAATGCGTATGCACAGTGCATTGTTAACTTCCCATATGCTTTAACTTAGGAAAATTGCAAATGCTCTGCATGCAAAGCATTGCTAAAAATTTTAAAAATTAATTTGAGCAAAACAGTTAAACATGATGATTAAAATAATGCAAAATTAGATTCTGTATGTCAAATACATTGCAGAAGAGTGGAAAATTGAGATGTGTGGAGAAGAGTTGCACATGTTTTATCCATGTAATTGCCAAAATGTGAGTCAGGCCAAGGAGTTTTGCAAATGACTTGGATCAACTGATCCAATGCAAAAGGTATGTTCGCTTCTCGGCTTCGGCTAAGATCGCAGATAAGTATCTGTTCTTGTTAGTGTAATATCTAACAGGATAGAGATGCCCATGCAAAAGGTATGTTCGCTTCTCGGCTTCGGCTAAGATCGCAGATAAGTATCTGTTCTTGTTAGTGTAATATCTAACAGGACCTCTACGGAGGTTCAGAATATTCATGTAATATTTGGAATTAGGATAGGACCGTTGAGCCTCGCTCACGCCTATCCACGGGTCAACCTGACATTGCAGTGCAGTCAGGGCTTGGCCCACAAATAAAATCAAAAGATAAATACTCAAATTTTGAAACCTCACTTATTGTGAAATTGTTCAGAAAATTACTAAAACGCTTTTAGCAAATGAACACAAGAACTAATTTATTAAAGAATAGAATTTATTTTCAAAGTTTAGAATTCGTACATACGCATACGGCTAGAAGAAACTTCTACTTAAATTACTCAACTCGTCTGTTTATTCCTGCTCCTCGTTCTGAATTGTTGTTTGCTACTATTTGACCTTATTTTCATTTTCTAATCAATTTAACTCACGTCTCATCCTTCTATGTCTCTTCACTAACTCTGCCAATTTTTTAAACTTACTTACTTACTTAGTTTTAGAAGTCTAGCTCTAGCCTAGCGTAGTAACTTTGCTCAATAAACTGCAAAAGTTGACAATTGGGAAGTAAATAAGCTCAGACAGAGGGAATTGGATGGGTAGTAGTGACTGTCGACTCTATCAAAGAAGTTTTTGGAGAAAAGGACACAAGACAGGAATGAAGGAATGATGTGGGGATGAAGAAGACGAAGAAGGAGGATAAATGGAGTGGAAAGACAAGGACATGAGAATTAGAGAGCTTTGATTTGAAACAAAGGGAAAAGAGCCCATGAATTATGCATAGAACAAACTAATTTATTGAGTCAAAGGGATTTGTCTTTGTTCCTTTCACGTTTCTTCCAACCCAAAAGCCTTGGCTCAAGAAAAACTAAAAACATCTCAAGCTCAAGCTCAAACATCAAGACGAGGCGACGCGTCTATAGAAAATCTATCCATCTTTCTTGGGATGACAAAACCAAAGCAGGGAAAGCTGCACGTAACGTAGCGTAATATTATCCCATCTTACTATTATTTACCCGGGTATCATCGATATGTACACAAAAAGCAAAAGCTAACTGCCAAATGAAATCCCACAATGAGATTAGATTAAGTGAAATAAACCCAAAATCCCACAATAATTAAAGCCTACGCTAAATAATAGCCTATAGTCACTAAATTAAGAAAACTGATGTTTTTCTTCTGAAATTTCCAAGTAGGCGAGATAATTCAGAATCTCCCAAGTCTGAAGTTTTATGGTTTTGTAGGGTCAAAGTGAGATTTGAGCCCTTGCCAACAGCTGTAGTACTTTGTGTCCAAGTTTTCACACTTGAGAGCCCAAGGGAGGACAGAGAGGGACAAAGATGTCTCAAACATGAATGCCTACGAACGAATAGGAAAGAAAGGAAACGCACAAAATGACCATTTGAGTCTCAATAATTTCTTATTTTAAAACTTTTACCATAGTTCCTTCCCCCATGTAAGTTGGTGAAAGCTTAGCAGCCGTAGCTCCTTCGAAACAATTGACATCTGGTCCATGTGGGGTCATCATTTGATGGAGCGTGGCTCCACCGGGAGCAAAACCTTCTTCTTTTGCTTCGTAAGTCCCTTTAATCAACCCCATGAATTCTGCCATACAATTCCCTAAACAAAAAATAAAACAAAGTCAGTTATTACTTTTGGTACACTCTGTACATGGGCCCATATGGGTTGAACATATGATTGCGTGGGAGATTGAGTCATTGCTCATTGCATTGCTGTGGTTTAAAAGGAAGTATTTTTCACTCTCATGACTTTATGGCCCGGGCGTACGTAGCGGGAGTGAAAATGATGGATGAGGTTATGGACTAGTGGAGAAAGGCAGGCAGGCAGACGGCAAAAGCATTGGAATTGACTTACTATGGTAGTATGGTGGACGAAACGTGTTGTCAGCCACGGACCAACGTGGAGGAAAAATGACAAAGTCAGCGATAGCCGTTCCCGCCTTGAGGGAAGGGGCAGTCAACATGGTGAAGATTTGATGGGTCCTACACATTTCACCGACAAACACAAAAAAAGAAAATCAAACCAAAGTAAACGTAATACATAAAGAAATGAAAAATAATCCTACAATCACAAATCAACGCGGGTTAATGTAGCAATGCCCATGCCTATGCCCATGCCTATAAGCTTAATGACCTCTGCCCTGCCTGAGCAGGTTAATGCATCACTGCCTTAGGATTGGACACAAATTACGTAACCGGAGCTTGAGGTCTGTAATTAAGATTGAAATGGGGTGAGGGACCACTCATTCAAAAAAAAAGAACGAAAGCTAAGAACCGGAAATAGCAAAAGTGTGAAAATGTCGGGAAAAAGAAATTAAATACACATGTACATGAATCAAGGGTGAATTTTCCTAATGAACAGACGCAGAACTCTTAAAATCTCATTAACGTGCAACAATTATACGTAATTCATCAAAGGCTAAGGCATGTGGAATGGAAACGCACGCACTTTGAGGGAAAGTGCAGCCACCAATTAAATAAAAAGGAAAGTTTTCCCCATTTTTCTGCCCGGACCACACTGTGTCTTTGTTCAATGTCAAAGTCAAATTATTTCATTCTATCCTATCCAAAATTTCTCCCCTTACCCCCAAGGGGAAATCAATTGGAATTTCTAATTCTATGCATTTTCTCTATGTATTTTGGTTCTCTTGGTCTTGGCTGGAACAAAGGAAAAATTGAAACATTACTACACTAGGAGTACTACGTACGTATACGCAATAAGCACTCATGTGTCTATACTATAGTGTTATAATTCGACATCCACTTGAGAAAAATCTTTCCCCTCTTTACTTTATCTTTTGCTCTAGCCTTTTTTCTTTTGACGTTCCCATTTGCAACATTTCCGCTCCACATTCCATTTCCTGGACTAGGACTAGGGGAGTGAAAATTGGAGAAAGAGAAATAAGAAAGAAAATGCATTCATTCCAATCCAATCCAATTCGATCTGACGCTGACGAGGATTCCTTTGATCCCTTGCTACAATTTCAACTCTTAGTCTACTCTGTCCAATTCTTCTTTGCTGACAAAGTACAAAATAGAAATGTTATGTGTAATATTTGGCAGCTCGGCTAGCTAAAATTCTGACTTTTTCTTTGCACTGGCATGTCCAGAAATTCAAGACCCGCCTTACTTTTCATGGCATGGCATGGCATGGCTTATAAATCAAAGCTAAGCTTAACACTAACACAACACAGTATGTATCGTGTGTGTTAGTTTTCACAGTTCATGTAACGTATCAACCGATTACTCAATCAAAAACTTGGGAAAGGTGGGATACAAATGAAATTAAGGAAAACTAGGATCAGCGATTTGAGGGCAACGCAATGGCTTGGCGATTATAGAACTGCAAATTCGGGGAGGGTTACACAATGTTTTATTCAGAACTTTTTGTTCAAATATGGCCAAAACCAATAAACGTGCCTATGGTCAGTTCTATTGTTTTGAAATTAATTACTTGCTCTTATCAAATTTAAAGTGCAAAGTGCAATTTGGATAAGATAGGCCAGGCCTGACTGAAAATTTGCTAGTAGCATGAATTAATTTGGATACTTGCCCTAGTACTTCTTTCCCCCTAGATTCCGCAACGGAAATTATTTGAATTGCAAGAGTTTTGTCAAGTGCAAGCAAATAGGAAGCGATAACGATAACATAAGTTGGTCAAGCAA
The DNA here is from genome assembly GCA_009869925.1 of Thalassaphorura encarpata. Classification (NCBI taxonomy): domain Eukaryota; kingdom Metazoa; phylum Arthropoda; class Collembola; order Poduromorpha; family Onychiuridae; genus Thalassaphorura; species Thalassaphorura encarpata. The sequence continues at coordinate 566 of WJEZ01001056.1, read as the reverse complement.
AAGTAATCCGAGTTGCATGGCATGATTCAGTCAAGTAAAAACCTTTGGGCTGGTCTGGTACAGTATAAATTTGGCCCAAAATGCAATGGTTAAAAATTAAAATTGGAATATATTTTCGTAGATTTTTAAGTGGACAGATGATCTTGTTTACGCTTTGTTTTCTCACCGCATGATCGAAAGAAACTGTATTGATGGTCATGAAACGATCCAAGTTGTATTTGTAGGGTACATAATTCCCATGCCAAGCTACGACGTCAAATGGAGAATGATTCTGTTGAGCCACAAAAAGTTTTCCTTGGAATTTAGCCACAATGCTAAATTCTGTTGACAGATCCTCGTAAACAGCAGTTGGGTGAAGAAAGTCCCTTGGGTTAGCCAAACCATTGGCTCCTTTAAAAACAAAAACAAATATTACACCTACAAAGCCAGCGAAAAAATACATTCACGTTTGGACGATATTATTTTACCTATCGGTCCCAAATTCGGCAATTCAAAATGAGTTCCAAATACTTCCAAAACATAACCACGGGATGGTCCCTCAACATTCACAGCGAAACGCATCCCTT
>WJEZ01001055.1:0-20299 GCA_009869925.1 Thalassaphorura encarpata | reverse complement strand
ATTACCAAAGAATGTGGAATTTCCTCGCGTAGCAGGTCTTCTGTAAAGTCCAAACCTCAAAGGAATCGTTTCGTTGCTCTGAAAGTATAGTATTTATTATGCATTCACTACTCCAGATTTCTTTTTCAATCTAAATTGTCTTATTCAGTATCGATGTATACAATCAAGCCTCGAGCTTACCTTAATAACATTCACTGCATTTGAATAAACTCCCGTCCAAATGGTGACATAAGTGTGGACGAAACTTCCTCTGGAGTAAGGAAATCGATATTAAACAAACTACTGTCAAGTTGTTTTATCAAGCAATTTTTGTAATTAAGCGAACAGCTTTGCATTTAAATTTTATCCATCAATCTTTGTGAAAATGGTGACTTGTGACGTACCGAGTGCATTAATTATCACCAATTCAAGAATCAATTTGACCCTGTTTCGTCTTCACGTTCAACTCGTGTCAATATCATTTTTAACATTTGGCTTGTAGCGATTTTACTCTAAACGCGTTGTTTCATTTATATTCTGACGTTTTCAGCTCTTGTATATTATTTCTTATTTCTCTCAATTAAAAGACAACGATCACAATAATACGCAATGGTATAACGTATCAGTACAGTTCAACTAAAATGACGCAAATAACCGGTTTTTTTCTCTTTCCTTATACTATTTTGATTTAACCTTGGGCAACTTTACCATTATTAAATCATAATCCTCCTACGTTTAATTCAGACGTACGTACTTGTAATTACTTCCCTCCACTGCACCAGCATGCATTGTCTCAATGCCAAGCCCGTGCAGTGTAGTCTTGTCGTAAACAATAACTCTAAAAATTTTCCTGTGTAAAGCGAAATTTTAAGACTTACATGAAATTAACTTCTCCCTCATAATCCCAGGGAGCTTCCCATTGAATTTCGACCAAATCTTTTTCAACTTTTCCACTGGCATGATGTGCTGCGTTCTGAAAATTTGAGAATATTATTTAAATTTCGGTTTAGACTTTAGTTTTAAGACGTTTACCCAACGAACTCCTCCACAACTATGTACATCTGTCAATTTTATTTGCTGTAAATGTGCCTATTGGTTTTCCATTCTCACCACGCCCTTGAATGTAAAATCCTTTGAATTTCATGTCACCAGTTGATTTCAAAGTAACTGTACAAAAGATTGACACATTTTAAATTTTTAGTTTCTTACTTATGGAAATTTGGGAATCTCAAAATACCTGTGACACATTTTCCACCAGTCACTGACTCGGGATTCACAGAAATTTGATAAGGTGCTTCAGATATTTGAGGCTTGTATTTCCCATGTCGAGGAGTAAGACTTTTGCAAATTGCAGGCAATGGAGGAACACCAGCAGAAAATGAAAATACTTCTTGATTTTGATTTACAATAAATAAAATTAAAATTGAAAATAATGCCAAAAGTGAATTCATGGTGTCAGTGCCTGCCTAGTGCCTAGCCTGATATTTGGGAGTGCAAAAAATTGTGTCAAGAGCTCTGCAGAAGGATAACGACTAATCTGGCCTGTACACAAGATCTCAAGACTTTTGAATGAATTTGGAGGAAAGAGAGTGAGCGAATATATTAATTACACTTAAACACACATGAAAATAATTATTGTTCATCATGTAATGCAAATCACGAGTCTAACAGGGCTGTATGCTTCATTTGATTTTGCAGCATTGTCCATAAGCACCACGAGACACAATCCTGTGATTCCTTGACGTGGGTAAACAAAAAATGAAAAAAGAACAAGAAAAACTGCGTAATTGTCAAAATGATAAATATGATTACTAAAATTCCTAAATGCGAATCAATTACGTTATTTAAAAGAGCCCTGGGTAGATTAACCTTATCACCTTGTACTTTCTTAGCTCAAAATTTATTTTACTCTTAGATACTCGGATTTCGTATAGATTTTNATGCAAATCAATTACGTTATTTAAAAGAGCCCTGGGTAGATTAACCTTATCACCTTGTACTTTCTTAGCTCAAAATTTATTTTACTCTTAGATACTCGGATTTCGTATAGATTTTAATTGGTTCAAGTTACAATGCTTGATTCGTATTCTGTAGTAGCCGAATTTAAACTTCTAATTTTTTGTCCACCCTATCGAAGACAAAGTGTGAAAAATTGATATATCTCGTCCGGAACCAGTAACTGATGATATTGTGTGGCCATAAGATTTCGAAAGTCAACTTGGATGATATTTCTTTCTTCTTCTTACACTCTTTTCTCGAGTAATAATGAGACTTGGAATCTTTGCGGAATTGTTTCATAAAATTATCTTCAGCGGATTTCTTAACACTCACACACATGGCATTCTTCGCTAGCATTTGCTTAAGGATCTTAATCATGAGTTCCACCTGAAGCTCAATCATGATCGTGTAGGAATTATGAGTAGCATGCTAAGAATACACAATAATTTTTAATTAGCTTTTCGTTATTAATGCTTTAAAAATTGTCACAGTACCCCATTCGGACCGCCCAAGAAAAACATGTTGGGTGCAAGGTGTGTTATAATTGCAAGGTATGAAGATGGAGCATTAATTCTCCATTCTTCCGTAATGCTTTTCTTATTCCTTCCAACAATTTCCAAGGGGAAAAAGTCATTCACATTATAACCGGTAGCCAGAATGAGGACCTTATAATGGGACCAATTGTTATTACTTTACCTTTCTGTGGTAATTCTAATTCTAATACATATTTTCCTTACTTCAATACGCTGCCTTCCTCCATCTTGTGTTATTATCCAATTATCCACAACTTTCTCAATTTTACTGGTAAGGTATGAAGATGGAGCATTAATTCTCCATTCTTCCGTAATACTTTTCTTATTCCTTCCAACAATTTCCAAGGGGAAAAAGTCATTCACATTATAACCGGTAGCCAGAATGAGGACCTTAAAGAGGATCAAGTGTTACTACTTAACCTTTTTGTGGTAATTCTTATTACATATTTTCCTTACTTCAATACGCTGCCTTCCTCCATCTTGTGTTATTATCCAATTATCCACAACTTTCTCAATTTTACTGGTATGGACCTTCACGCTTGGTAATCCAAGGGTTCGGTAGAAGGTACCTGAAAAAGTTAGGCGTACGCATCCGAAAGGTAACCTTGGTGTCGTATCACCATCCAATTCTGGCGTATCTGTCACCAAACCTCTCCATAAGTCCAAAAATTCAGTAGCTAAAAAAATTCAATTCAAGCTGATTTATATTTTTTCCCATTCATGACATTACCACTTGATTTTCATTAACCAAAATATCTTGAAACTTTCCAACAAAGTGTCCCATAGTAAACGAAAATATCTAGCAACAAGAAAAGGAAAACTCTGAGGAACCACATCAGAAAGGGAAAAATTTTGAAAAGGAATCTGAAGAAAGGCCACATTGAGCAAGATTTTGGGATTGGAACTATCCAAGAAGGATTTCCTTGGTACACATGGAGCCACTTCACTTGAGTTGCAATAGCTGGAATAATCTGTATAGCACTAGACCCATTCCCTACAATTCCTACAATTTTATTATCTAAGGAAACTGTCGAATCCCATTTTGCCGAATGCATCACAGGACCATCGAATGAACTGAAGATTTCAGGAAAGTATGGAACTCTCAATGGGCCCAGTCCGTTGATTCTGGAGTGAAAAAATAATAATTACCTACTATAACCTTAAAATCACTTCATTCTTACACAACATCAAATAATTCCTCCTGACACACTTGTTCATGATTCTGTTGCAAGGAAACTCTCCATTTCTTAAGATTTTCATCCCATTCTTGCCATCTGACCACTGTGTTGAATTTTATATGAGGATACAAGTCATATTTTCGGGCTGTAGATTTGAAATATTCCAGAACTACTTCTTGTTTAGCGAACCAAGCTTCACAATCTAATTGACACGGGGGGAAATTGACACTATATAAGAAGGATGCAGATTGCGATGGGTGATGAAATTTCCAAACACTGACCTGGCATTGGTTCGAATGAATATGAGTATAATAACATAGGAAGATCCACGGCGCATCCTGGATAAACATTTGCACTCCAGACTCCTCCGACCTCAGATTGGGTCTCGAATATAGTAAAATTGTCCAGACCGAGTTTCTTTTTTAATTGAATAGCTGCACAAATCCCTGAAACTCTGAAATTAACCAATTTTTGATTCAAATTTTCATATTACATAAAAATGTGTCTAATACCCAGCTCCAACAATACAAATCCTCAAATGTGATTGGCTTGTATACTTTTTTGAGTGAGAATTAAGGATTGGCATTTTGTACGAAAGATGTCCCAACTTAGTAAAATTTGTAGACTTGAGCTTTTAATCCGAAGAGGAGCATTATACGAACTAAAATTAAAATTTGCTACGTCAACTTCTACTGATTTTATTATTTAACAGAAAAAATTGCTTCGTCCAAAATTATTTGGCTAATGTTTGGGAGCTCAATATGTGGGAATGGCAAAATATCAACTGCACGGTGCTTCCATAGCAGTTAAGCGTCATTTTAGTTCAATTTCCAATGTAAAAACTGACTATTTTGTGATTGGCTTGTATACTTTTTTGAGTGAGAATTAAGGATTGGCATTTTGTACGAAAGATGTCCCAACTTAGTAAAATTTGTAGACTTGAGCTTTTAATCCGAAGAGGAGCATTAAACGAACTAAAACTAAAATTTGCTATGGATTTTATTATTTAACAGAAAAAATCGCTTCGTACTTAATTATTTGGCTAATGTTTGAGAGCTCAATATGTGGGAATGGCAAAATATCAACCGCACGGTGCTTCCATAGCAGTTAAGCGTCATTTTAGTTCAATTTCCAATGTAAAAACTGACTATTCCATCAAAGTTCGATTCGTGTTTATTAAGTTTATAAGCGCTTCCGTTTTGAATGTTTTATATATCTAGTGGGCCTTACGATTTTCCCAAGATCAAGAGTTAGTTGTAATACCAGATTGGTATTTTTCAGCTGACTTAACCATTTGTTATGAGTTTATTCGAAAAATTCAATTCATTCGATTCGATTGCATGGAAAAGCTCAAATCTCAGAATCGTAGCTGAAAGTGGGAAGTTACGGAAATCTTTATTCTAAAAATTATTTATGGAACTTTTGCTAGATTTCCAGCAACAGTGATTGGAATTAATTAACAATACCGCACTACACTTCCTAAAAACCTTGCGATTCATTTACACTTCCAAAAGAATAATATAGAAAAAGTAAAGGACATGGAATCCAATTAATCTCAATCCCCAAATATTAATGTGAGAAAATATTTAAGCGATGGTACTAACGGATCCGACTCATAATTTCAAGTACTTCATATCATTTTATAAATGTTGCGTTCCCACGTATGAGTTTCAGATTAACATGGGCTGTTACTCTTATTAGTCAGTCAGTATCATGAAGGGAAAGGAAAGTTGCAGTATGGCCCGGCGAAAAGTTCAGCTGCTGTCTAGTATATTCCTGTATGACTAACTGTTATTCAGTTGGCTAATTAATTAATCTCCATAGTGGGGCACTATTACAAAGTCAACTCTAGAGTAGATTCGACTCTCCATTAATTATACATACGTACAGGTCGTAGATAACAAAACTAGACTAAGTTATTACTCGAACATCAGATGTTCGGGGACAGGAAACTGTGCCCTTTACACAATCGCAATCTCTGACCGTGAGTATTTTGTGTCAAGTATGTTCGTGTATCATTCATTGTGCTTAGTTTTGATAAAACCAATCAATCAAATTTGTTTTTCACTGGTTATAAGAGTCCAACCTTTAAAACTGTATAAAAGGAAGGACACGCTCTGAAATTTTGCAATAGTTTTGACCGGGCTAATTCCAGATTCCAGCTCAACTTAAAACATTTCAGCAAAAATGATTTCCTCTCAACTCTTTCTTATTCTGACCATTACTATTGTTGGGATCAGTTGCCAAAACGGGGTTTGGATCGAATCTCCCAAAATCACAAATTGGGGAGAATGGGGACAAGCAGAATATTGCAATGCATCTGAATTTGTCTATGGATTCAGAATCAAAGTTCAACAAGACCAAGGGATCCTTGATGATACAGCTCTGAATGCAGTTGAATTACATTGCGTCAAAACGATCACAGGGCCAAGGACTTTCATCAAGAGCAAAGAAGGAAGTAAAGGAGCTTGGGGTACTGTGAAGGAATGTGCAGGCACTTCATATGCTGTTGGATTCGAAATGAGAACAGAAAAACCTACAACCATTGACAATACTGCTGGAAACAATATCAGGATCTATTGTTCAGACAATAATGTTTTAGAAGGCAACGGTATGTCATGGGGCGACTGGACAGGTGCATTGTTCTGCCCATCCAACATGAAGATTTGTGGATTGAGGGTTCAAGTTGAAGATCCAGTCGCTAATCCACCAAGTAAGTCAAATTTCAATACAAGGTTTACAAGATTAAATTAACATTAACTTATTTCTAATAAATTGTCTTTCTTTTCAGAGGGAGGTACTGGAGTCAACAATGTGGACATGTGGTGCTGTGATAGGAATAACGTGCGTGTTAAAATGTCCAAAAATTATTAAAAAATACCAAAATGCAGTTATACTCGAGAAGTGACAAAGCAAAAATAAAAATATTTTGTGAATTCTGATTTCTGTTCGCACATGATGTTAATTTTAGGACGATGAGGAGTAGATAAGATAAAACATCGAATTTTCAGACAGAACTAGAAATTTTATCCGAAATCCGTTGTCTAATTCCATCGTCACAACAATTTCAAAAAAAGATGACACGAATATTAGTAGCCTGCGGAAAAATATTGAATCTACCATTGTACAAAAAATCTAAAATAAGTATTGAATCCAAGTGGTGCTATTTATTTAACAACCATTTCAAATTCAGGCAATAGTAAATTAGATGAATTTGGGCTGGTCTTGACAACTAAGAAAAATGTCATTGATTAAATTCAATATTTAATGAATTTTATAGAAAATTGGCGGAGGTGCTTCCTGATAATCCGTAAATAGCAAACTAGCGTTGACGAAAATAATAAATTTGGAAATAGCAAACTAGCCTTGACGAAAATAATAAATTTGGAAATGACGATTACAAATATGCTGTCATCAAAAATTGATTTCATTTAATCGTGAAACCTAAAACCTATAAACATTGCTTTTCAGAAATTTTGACATGTTAACATTACAAGTGTGTACCTTTGAAGGCTTCAAAGTCCGTTTCGTCGACTGGTTGAGCTCCATCCAAGAGTTCGCCATCGCCACAACTTGTGCCTATCTGCTCAATCTAATGCCTCCAGAAGTTTCTTGGCCACGAGTCGTGCTGAGAATGGATTTTGTCCAGTAATAAGTTTCCCATCCACAACAACGTTTTCTGCCCAGTTAACCCCACCAGAAAAGTTTCCTCCATTTCTATTAAGTAGATCTTCAAGCATAAATGGCATATGTGGGGTCATTCCAGCTTCATCCTCCTCAGCATTCGTGAATCCAGTCACTCGCTTTCCCTTCACCAAATATTCTCCATTTGAGAGTTTTACGTTGGCCAGACCAGCGGGACCATGACATACTGCCGATACGGGTTTTCCAGCTTCCCACATGGCTTTTGCGATGCGTTGAGCTTCTAGATTTTGAGGCAAATCAAACATTGGTCCATGACCGCCAGGGAAGAATACAGCGTCGTAGTCGTCAGGATTAATCTTGGAAAGGGCCAAAGAATTGTTGAGGGCTCCCATTGCAGCTGCGTTGGATAAAAAGTCGATGCATTCTTGGTCACAGGCAGGGTCAGCACGAGAAGCAGGGTCCCAAGGAGTTGGACCACCCAAGGGAGAACCAATCACAATTCCATTGTTAGCTTGGCTAATAATATTGTAAGGATGAGCAACTTCTGGCAAGTACCAACCAGTGGGTTTCCCGGTGTTTCCGAGGAGCCCATGGCTAGTTACGATGAAAAGAATTAAATTTCCGGCCATTTTACTTGTAAATAATTCGAATTGAGTGTTTTATGAATAAAGGTTGGCAGTTGAGTGAAGTTCGCAAATAGACCGAGGTCTTTTATATCAGAAAGCTCTAGACTAGAAATATTGTCAAGTGCTTAATGAGCTTGTGCTCTCAAGTGGATCTGACATCATTGTTTTTAACATTTTATCATTGACACAGGAATTCAATGTAGAAGTAGCATGTAATTCTGTCCGATGTCGGATGTCACAAAATCCCTGGCTGAGATCAGAAGCATGAGCTAAACCTGAGATGACATTTGAGTCCGAACGTATTTAATTTGCAGTGTCATCTTGGCAAACGATCATAAGACACTTCAAAAGCGTAATCATTACTTTCATCCGAGAATTTAATTGATTAGGAGCACGTGTGTCATTAAATCCATGCGTGCATAGTCAGGGCTATAATTAAACAAAGTGAGTGATGACCACTTACAGAAATCTAAAGTTGAAGGCTTCATTTGTCACCTCTGACATAATGAAGATTTAAATGAGGTAATCACTACTTGAGTACTACTAATTGAATAACAACTTGTCACACAACTATGACCTCAAACAAATTTTACTCGTGCTGCCCTCGTGTTTAAACAGCGATAAATTGCAATATGTAATACTAAATGTACTTTAGTTAGAAAATTTAGATCCATAGGCCAAAAACTGCCTGCAAACATTCAGATATATTCTTTGACAGCTAAAATCAGTTTTTGATTGCGCCTTTGGAATTGAAAACTTTTTAAGGTTTCTGAATAGGTCCCTATCCGGAGTTCTTCAGTTCGGTGCCGAGACATGACAGGTGTACGGGTCAAGTAATCCAAAAATAGCTAAAAGCAATAGCTATATTCAAAATTTCAATTTCAGAAGAATTCAAGTTACGTTAAATAAGAAAAGCTCAGTCGAGCTTATTTCACGGGCTTCACCTTATTTATCAGTTATAGACGACATGGGTTAAAATCAAGTATATCCGTTTAATAAAGCCTCAACGTTTATAGCCTGTTATTAAACAAAACAAGTTTATTTTTATAAATTTAAAGAATGAAAGGAAATTAATAATTAATTTCATTGGAACATTTTGTATTTGTTCAAATTCCTCAACTTTCTTTAAAGCACAAACCAAGCACTTTCGGGCTTTTCACAATGTTGAATGTTGCTGTGACGTCTGTTCACAACAATGGATTTGCCGATTAAGAAAGGAAGAAAGGTACACACGAAGTTTTTGGAGATCTAAATATAGAAATAACAGTACTCTGGATTCCTTTGTGAATACGGATAAGAGTAAATGTTACGGAGGAGGAGTTTTATCTTTTATAAAGAATCAGTTAATGCTAAGAGGATATGTGTTTTTAATTATAGGGCGATGCGATGAGGGGTCAAACACGTGAACAGTCTTTGTCATATACTTACTTTTTCAAGAAGAAAAGTTGGCATGTAGTTTTGATTGGCTTTCACAAATGAAAGGGTTTCCATTTTATACGATTTAGTAATTTGTCTAATATTGACTTTAATTTGACCGTTCATCTGTAAATTGTTCTACTGCACATTTTATTTGAACCTCTCAATTTTCAATTGACTTCCCAATGGGTAATTGAGTGAAACAAAAATATAAATTTATATATGCGTTATAAGCAACAGCTCTAACTTTTTATCAAAATTTAAACTTTCTTCTACTATATTTTTAAGTACTTTTGCGTTGCCTTAAGATAGCTTCAATATTCCATCATGTTTTGTCTTCTTGCTTACGAGGAATTTTATTGAGGACAAGTCGACGACGTGGCGGGGGTGTTCTGGGTAAAGGGTAAGAAAGCAAACAGACCCGTTAGTTTCTTTTCTTGTGTAGAATTGAGCAAGAGTAAAGTCTACTGCAATGGGCAATGGCTCAGCCATATATGTACTACGGTACATGTACTGAACAGAGTACAGTGGTTAAAGAAAAAGTAATGGTCTATTTTTAAACTATTATTTCCTTTGAAGCTTTCCTTCTTCTCCTGTTCCTCTTAAAGTGTAAGTAGATAAAAGAATAAGGTACCCCAGCCCAGCCTAAAGTCTTGTGGGCCCAAATTCGTAGCATCCTGTAAGTAAAATATTAGACCGCACGCACAGAAGGACCGGAGGAGTTTGAAGAGTCACTTTATTTCAAACTTCTCCAAGCCCTTCTTCCTGCACATTTGCTTTTGCTCGCCCAATTTTCCCAATTCTCATCTCTCATCTGGTCCAAGTGAATGCCGCTGGTGCTGAAGCTGAAGCATCTTCTCCCTCTCTCCGGGTGAAATTCCTTTTCATTTCATATTGCTCCAAGTACTCTTATATATGTAGTAGACAGGATGGGATATCCTCAATCTGCCCATTATACTGCATTGCATTGTAATACTAGAAGATCATATTTGTTTAACATTTATCTATCGTATCGTATCTGCACACCAAATGTTCTACAATGCAGTGGCTGAACCTATATTTAAAAAAAATTAGGTGAAAATTCTCATGCAAGGAAAACAATCCTACTAGTGGTTAGAATTAGATAGTTTTGAAAACACTTGGCAAAAATCACGGATAACTTTTTGAAGCAATTTTAGAGTCGATTCAATATTGTCACAATTTTGAAGATTCTACAAAATTCAAACACAGGTAATTTTAGCATTCATTCGTTGGGCAGTACCGTAAAAATCAGCCCTACTAACCCTACAATATTTTCTATCCTCTTGTTCTTCGGAAAGGCTTATTTTCTTTAATCTGTACTCACAGACTAATATCTTTTGGTATTCTCAATCTTAACACTTTACGTATAAAAATGCCGAGCCGACTAACGAAGTACACAAGATATTCAATTAAATACCAAATGCCCCATTTGGTTCTTTCTTTTTGCATGAGAAGTGAATTAAATGTTTGCCTGCAGTGTAAGTAGAGATAATGATGTTTTCATCCATGAGTGGGAGGCTATGGCCTATGGCTTGGTCATCATTTCCAATGCTAAGTACTAAGCAGTTAAATCCTAAAGAAAATTAACTAGTATAGCCCAACTGTGCTGTGCATATGCTTCAAGCATTTGGCTTTGCATATGAAATTACTTTTAAGGAATTGCAAGAAAAGGATTGACTGTGTGTGAATGTAATCTCAGCTATAGCCAAGGCAATGCAATGCAAGAAGGACGTAGGCAAAATTTCATCACAGAATTCTCTGTACGTACGTAATGAATGTCTCCTTGGCTCCTGAACATGAACGTGTTGGATTTGCTTTTGCTTGCACTTGCATAGAATGGTGAATGTTGATCGTAGTTTCGTTTCATTCGTGGTAAAGTAAGTTGAAGCTGAAATGTAGTAATGGTAATGGTACTAGGTAGAAAAACTTTGGTTGCTGCATTTGTTGATGATGGTGAAGGGAAAAGAAAGGAAGTAGGTTGCCTTGCCTTGTGGAGTTCATTTCATACGAATTCAAGGGGAAATTTTTTGTCCGTGACGTCACATTGTAATAACCCAGAAGTGAAATACGAAGTAAAGGAAGAGGCGTACTTAGGTGGGCTCATCAATAGAGTGTTAATTACGTAAACAACTAAATGTTGTTTGTATCCTTGAAAATCTACATCTTACGTATAACTTCTTAATTGAGTAGAAATGCTTAGATAGATTAACCAATTTCACCTGTTGGGGTTGTCATCCATACAGTTGAGAATTATTAAGCCCATAAAGTGCAACAGCTCCAGTAGGTACTATTTTTCTTTCTTCAGAAAAATTATACTGAATAGAATTTTATCAAGGAAACCCCCTCTAAGCTAATAAATGACTTGAGATCATCTTTATTTGAATTGAAGAGAAACGAAATGAGAGAAGATGAGATTCTTCTTGTGTATTTTCCAAATCCACATCATATAGACAGACAGACACACAGGAGGGAGTAAAGCCAAGAACTTTTCATTCCCTTTCCAATGCATTGCAATGCAATGCAATGGATTTCATTTCAAAAGCCCATCTCATCTCAATTGCTGCTGGCTGCTGCAATGGATGGAATGAATAGTACCTTCCCCAGCCGACTACATCCTCTTTTCCTATCCACTTTATTTCTACTCTCAAAGTCTAAACCATAACTCTTGATAAGCAAAAGCAACCAAAAGGAAACACTGAAAAGCGACGACGAAGGAAAAGAATATAATATGACATCCACATCCCATATAGAAATTCAAGGAAGGGTGTGCCAATCCAATGGCAGGGCATGAAGGAGGAATAAGAAAAGGAAAGAAGGTTTAGAAATTCTCTTCTCTTACTTACTCGTGCGGACCAGGCGAAGGCTGTTGCTGTTATAGTCTTATCAGGATAAACTGTAAACCTAAACTCAACATTATATTAGTCATTTCACCTCCTCCACAATCCCATATCCAATGCAATATGAAGTAGAACAAACACTACGTGCTAGTGCTATGCTACAATTTTAAGATTTCATCACTCAACAGTCATATCGTATTCCAAAAATTACAAGTCTGTCTATGATGCATTCCTTCGTCATGTCATGTGTCATCAATCTGATTCATGCATGTGCAACTCGGCTTTTCTTTCGAAAAATGATCAAATGCTTATTCTCGGGTTAGGTCAATTTTACAAACCTTTACCCAAAATTTCCACTCAATAACTTTATTATGAAATTAGCAGCTCAGAACTCTTGATTCACTTGAATGGCCCTCGAATTTGGCATAAAACCGCTGCAATCTGTGGCTTGATGGCTTGGGATTATTCACCCGGGTTTTATTCTGGGTGAAGCTCTGAATTGGCGAAATCTGTAACGTGTTGTGCATATTCGTTCTTCCTAAAATCTGAGCTTCGAAACTATGGGCGAAATATCCCATCTCAGATCTCATGGAGCAACCACCTGTAGAATGTAACCGCAACAGAACATGCCTAACTCGATTTTAGTAACACGGTACGGACTACCATTGTTATTGCATATAATTTTTTATGAAAACTCATTATTAGTGAAAGTCGGACACATTTCATTGGGTTTTAGTTTTATTTCCTCACGTACGTACGTTTTCTCTGCAAGGCAAGGTCAAGGAAGGATGTTTATTCTTGCGTTGCGGCTATAGCTTTAGTTTTGCACATGTACAAAAACCAATTGTGTGGAACACCTTTCCGCTTAACTACACGCAGCTTTTATTTTTCTCTTTATCTCACGACTAGTACTAGGTACATTTGAAATTATTTTTCACCACACCACAGCACAGTGCATAGAGAGTCATGGCATGCCACGTATAAAACCCATGCCATGTACAAAGTACTGGCATTGCATTGTGTGGGTTTGAATTTGAAATGGAAGTACAAGTAGAAGCTCAAACTGTTTTCCCTTCTTACACTTCACTTCATGGACGAATGAAAGCCCCCAAAACCTAAAACCCTATACCAAAACACATTATACAATGTTGGACGGAGCCCTAGCTGAGCTGAGCTGAATGGAATGGCCATGAAATGAGGAGACATTTTTGGTCCATGAAGTGAAGAGAGAGAGGAGAAGAGAATGTATCGCAATGTAAAAGGAAATGGAAGGTACCAAAATCCAAGCCAAAGCAAAGCAAAGGCTTGCATGGGGTTGGCTAAGCTAAATGCAACAATAAGTCAACCATTCTCCCTTCTCTTTATTATCTGGGACATGAACCCAGTCCCGTATCTATAAACTAACCCAAATTCACTGCTGACTGAAAATCCAATACGACCAACTTGGTGAAGGCACTGACACGTGTAATAGAGAGAAAATGTTTTCTTTTGCGTTTCAGAATTAGATCAATTCCATTGAGTTTGAACTCAATTTGCATGTCCACGAGCTTAAAATTGGAGTGCAAACTGTTTAAAGAAGGTTCTACCAACAAATTCAAAACTAACAGGAATAAATTATTTTAACAAAGTTCTTTGCTAAAAAACTTTTCTACCTTGGAGAAGTTGAACTCTTCCAAGTTGAACAACTTGAAATTTTTTATGATATGCTTCTCCAAAATACCAACTCCTTACATGGCATTTTGCACCAACTAAAAAGTAACTTTAATTTCACGTGTTTACTAATTATTACTTATTTATTTAACATTCGAATACTTCTTCAGATTAATAATTAAATAACTCTCGTCATTTTCTATCAACAGTTGGGTTCACGTATTTGCAGACAAGTTCTGACCTTGTGTTTCAATTAATTACAATATGATAGCTATATTTTCGCAAAGAAGAAAAATCAAGCCTTTTAAGCAAAGACTTTCTTTGAGACAGAATGTTGATGGCAGGGTCTGGCCCAACTAAATATGAAAATGAGCGTTATAATCACATTTGTGGTTACGGGACTAGCTTGGTTATTTTTTGTATCCTGTGCTGGGATAGTAGTGATTGTGGGTGAATATGAAAGGCAAGGAAGAAACCAAAGAGAAACTCGGACGAATGACTCTCTCCCAGCCTTGCCTTCGCAAAGAAGAAAAATCAAGCCTTTTAAGCAAAGACTTTCTTTGAGACAGAATGTTGATGGCAGGGTCTGGCCCAACTAAATATGAAAATGAGCATTATAAACACATTTGTGGTTACGGGACTGGATTGGTTATATTTTGTATCCTGTGCTGGGATAGTGATTGTGGGTGAATATGAAAGGCAAGGAAGAAACCAAAGAGAAACTCGGACGAATGACTCTCTCCCAGCCTTGCCTTGCCAACATTTGCCTTGGGTTGGAATTGCCCATATCCTCCCTATCCCCTCTCTTCTACCTCTCTCCAATCCTTCTCTCTCTTACACATTTCACATTCACATTTCACTCCATTTCCATTCCTTCACTCTAAACATTCACCACGGGCTCAACCCAGCCAGCAACCATTTTAAAATTAAACTTTTCACTCAAAATATCCAGCCCTTCCCAGGAGCCAAAGTTCCTCATCCCGAAATTCATCATCAGTGCCTTTCTTCAATCTCAGCTCAACACACGGGACTCTCCCGCCTTTGCCAATCCGTAATTTTACCCGCTTTTCCGAACCTTGCCAGCCTTGCAATTCGGATCGGACCGAAGAGAAAACGGACGGAACAACGTCAACGTGCAACAGGTTGGTTCATTTTTCTTTGGTTTATACAAAATTTAAGCATGCATAGCATAGTACTACATTTCAAAATTATTAGTAAAGGGTTAGACTAGATTAGGCAAGCCATATTGCACTGGCTCTTCCGGGAAGGGTATTGAAATGTGAACGAATTAATATTTGGATAGTGCAATTTGATAATTAATTAGTGAATAGTACTAGTATAATATGAAGGAACCCCTCCCAAAATGCATTGAAGAGAAAGCGTTAGCTAGCTGGCAGTGGCTGTAATGGTAATGGTTGTTGTCTGGTTGTCCTTGTACTTTGTGTACGTGTATGTGTATATGGTCTTTGGTGGCCAAAAGCAAAGCAAAGCAAAGCGTGGTGTAATGCATGGGAGGAACGAAAGTGGAAATTTTTCCTCCTTGCATGGCAATCATGACTTCATATACGTACATTCCCCTCTCTTCCTCCTTTTCTTTACAACAAACCGACCTTCACTTACTAATTCCTACACCATTATCATCAAATATCAAAAGCAAAGCAAAGCAAAGCGTGGTGTAATACATGGGAGGAACGAAAGTGGAAATTTTTCCTCCTTGCATGGCAATCATGACTTCATATACGTACATTCCCCTCTCTTCCTCCTTTTCTTTACAACAAATCGACCTTCACTTACTAATTCCTATACCATTATCATCAAATAGTATAGTAGTTAATGATAGTTAGATAGAATGACTAGCTCCAACTAGCTAGGAGTTCGTTCGTATGCCCTTCGTAATTAAAATCTGAATATACAGTTTAGGTGAAAGTCAATGTTAGTATATTCCTGATGATAAAAGTCCGAAGCACGGACTATCTGACAATATTTATTAGAAGTTTAGTGTAAATGTAAATATACATGATAGGCTTGCAACGTTGCAACACAAGACTCCTTAACATGAACCTTCACTTCTAGTAAAGTAGATAATATTTTTCCTCAAAGACGAAAGGTTACAAATTTCTCACTCATTTTCCTTATGAATTTTGAGTGTTAAGTATGCCATATGCCACACTGTTTAGAAATATGTCATTAGTGTCTATTCACGTCCTTAATTCTTATATTCTTAGTTAAGTTAAAATTAAGTGTAAAATAATTTAGCATGAGTTTTGGTTTAGTTTGGGGGCATTTGAAGCAGCCATTATAATATCCTTTTCCTTCGCCATTATGGGCATGGGAAAGAACGGGCTTTCCTATTTAATCCTTTCCTTTTGCCTGGGTGGCTTTGGCTTTGGTCGTGTCGTGAGTTTTCCATTTGTATTAGTGCAAGTGGCTCCGCTCGGTGCCATTCTCATCGCGCTTCCTTCCTTCCACCGTGATCCGCTCCAGGAGTGAAAACAGGAAAAAATAAATATTCCCCTAACCCTAGTGAAGTCCATCTGTATGGGTTAAGTCTGTTCTCTGTACCTGACAGTACAGTATTTTCCTCCCTCTTACATTTACATGTACATAGAAAATATAAATAGAAAGGGCCGCTCTTTGGATTTGCCTTGCTTTTGTCCGGATGGCAGTGTATGTAGGGTGGATTGAGTGAAGGGTAGGGAGAAAAGGCTCCAAAAAAATAATACACCCTTGGCTAGGTAAAGAAAGCGGAGGGAACGGATTCTTCAGTTACCAGAAACCAGACTAAGGACAAGGACAGAAAAGAAGAGAAGAACTCAAATATCTTTAGTTCACTACCTACCAACCCAGAATCCTACATTCATTGGCTTGGGATTTTTATCAGATGTGAGAATATTTTACCCTACATTTAAATTTTATCAGTTTTCGGTCCGGTGAAAGTTGTAACGTTGGCCTGCCTGTCCGCTACGAGTAATTTGTTTACTTTAGTTTTTTGTATGATGAGCTTTCAAGACTGTAAGTATTTTAGCTAGCGTACAGTGTCTGGGATAGATTGATTTGCTTGGGTTTTGAATTTAGTTTTAAAAATAGAATTTTGGGAGAAATCCAAGTGTAGGTAGGTACTAGGGTGGATAGGGAAGAGAGAGCTAGATAAAGAAAGTACCACCGAACCGAATGAGGAACAGGCGGGCTTTTCCCCAGCGCTACATTTATTATGTATGGCTCCTTTAGAATTATGGGAATATCCGAATTAATTAAGGGTTAAGCTATAAATTAACATTCGTCAGTTTATAACGAAATTTAATCTTGGTTAATATTGAAGTTGAGCGATGACAGCGACGAAAGTCATTTTAATAGTTTTTAGACTTTCTGATATTAGTTACTACAGTTGCGACAGAGGGCTGTTCTAATCAAAACTCGACAGAACAATTTTTGTAAATTGAAGTTTAATGTTTTGATTTTCCTTTGTTTCAGATAATTGTTGCCTTTGAGTCAATGTGCCTATGTTACAAAGGATTTTGTGAGAAAACCTAACCCTGCTGTAGAAATAAGATTCGTCCGAATCTGTTGCCTTATATATTTTGATAAGAAAAGGGACTTGCACAATGGCGGTCGGTACAGGAGCTGCTTGGCTCTTTCTTCAGTACAACAAACATTTGAATGTGATTGGAGAAGAGGTTCGAAATGCCTTTCAAGGGGAAATGTGTTCAGACTCAAAAATTGTCTGTGACGGGGGTACCATCAATGTTCATCGCCTTGTTCTTGCTTCTGCGAGTCCATGGCTTAAATCAGTAAGAGAGTTTCTAGTACATTTTGCCGGCATCCACCAAATACTTGAGATATTAATATCGAATCTTTAATGTGCAGATTTTCGAAGAAGTATTTCCGACTGGAGATGCATCTGATACAATTTTGATGCCTGATGTTAAATACAATGACATGCTCCTCTTGGTCCGTTTCATGTACGGCGGTGAGGTTACTGTACCGTTGAAACAACTTGGAACTCTACAAGATTTAATTCAACTCCTTCAACTTGATCCGGGGAATGTGAATGGAAAATTTGTGATTGAAAACATTCAAGACAAATCAGTTGCTTTGGCTGGCTCAGGTGTTACGACGAGCGTTACAGTCATTTCTCCACCATCCACCGTCAGCACCATGGTTGCACATCCATCCGTGCCTGACTCAGATATCGTTGGTGTGATGCCAACATCTCAACATGTAAGTATCCCACACTTACTCTTAGGCTCGGCTCTGCTTAGGATTTTACATTTCTATTTTAAGCTTTTGAAAAGTGAGTTTTCACTTCTGGAGGAAGGAAGTGAGATGTTGCAGTGACGCTCGCTTGCTTACCCCGTTTTCCCTTTACTTGAACAACATAATTTTGGCATTCAAGCCTTGGTCTATTTCTGGAATTTTCTTTCTCGAGTATCTATCCCCATAATGGAAAGTTTTTTTGGCTCCATCATTGCTCAATCTGAATTATAAATAATTGCAATTAACCTCATGTGGTAATAAGATGCTGTTTTCTCCGCCACGCCGCAGCATGTGTAATGTTTCAGTTTTGTTTGTAAATGGGTCAAGTAAAATTGTGTTAAGATTCTTTGAATTCTTATTTTAAATAGCTTGGCTTACCTTAATCCAACTTTCAAGACTCCTAGAAGCTTTTAATTGTGTGGAATAGATTTTGCACTTGTGTATCAGATTCAGAGATTTGAGCTTAGAATGGAATTTTAGTGGAGCGCCTGATGTTGCAACTTGGAAGGAAAGAGAAATGTTAAACTTAGCTTTTAATGGTGTGGAATAGATTTTGCACTTGTGTATCAGATTCAGAGATTTGAGCTTAGAATGGAATTTTAGTGGAGCGCCTGATGTTGCAACTTGGAAGGAAAGAGAAATGTTAAACTGATATTTATGGCGACACTTTAAAGACTTGAGTCTGTACAGTATAATCAGCCAGCATGGAAATCCTATGTCCTAATATATTTTGCAAAACTCTTTCCCTGTCCTTTTTTAGTGAAACGAAGGAAGAGAGTAAAGCTCTTACATATTTATAGGTGCAATTGGTTCTTGCTTCAGAGCAGAGTTTAGCATATTTACGACGGGTGCAGGATTAAGATTACTCGCTTTACTATCCTTCTTGTCAAGCAAAAACTCTTACTTTTACATGTTGCGAATGTAGTAGATCCTTCGTTTCCCACATTAGAAAGTTAGTGAGGATCGTTGCCAAAGATTATCTTGACTTGAGGATTGGTTCTTGTCAAGATGAAAGTCGTAATTTAGGTAACAATGTATATGGACGGACGACGGGGATAAAGGAAGGATGTTGTAAGGGTTGACAAATCTTTCAAATACTTCGGGTGTTTGGTTGCTACAATCCCAATTAATTTTTCAGGAAGTACTAAATGTTGAATTAGGATACTAAAATGGTAGACAACAAGTTTGTTTACTGAGAGTTTTGGTTTCAAAGAGTGCGGTTTGCTCGCTTTTGGATTTGCGCCCAAGTATTTTAATTCCTCGAGAATGACACTTGAAAACTTGAAATATTGATAATTTATTAATTTGATTTGAATAGGATGCTCGTGCTATGGATATGGATGGTGATGATAACGATATTAGGATACTAAAATTGTAGACAAAAAGTTTGTTTACTGAGAGTTTTGGTTTCAAAGAGTGCGGTTTGCTCGCTTTTGGATTTGCGCCCAAGTATTCTAATTCCTCGAGAATGACACTTTAAAACTTGAAATATTGATAATTTATTAATTTGATTTGAATAGGATGCTCGTGCTATGGATATGGATGGTGATGATAACGATAATGAGGATAATGACGATGATGTTGACAACAACGAGCATGATATGCGTGATTCTTCCCCAAAACCAGAAGATCTTTCTCTCACTGCAGCAGAGATTCGGGTCAAGTCTGAACAAGAGTATGCAAATTTGGCTCCAGTGGCAGATGACGATCCAGATGAACCCGTAGATTTGATGACGACTGGTGGAGCTAATGGCAATGGAACTTCTGATGGACCACTTTCTTCCAATAAAAGCAATCAAAATGAGACAATCGGTAATCGAGTTGATGATGATGACGGAGAATTAAATGTTGACGGAGAAATGGCTGAGGCTGCTAGGCAAAGAAGTTCTAGAAAAGTTTCACATACATCCCGTTCGTCAATCACACTCACAAAAGTTCCAATTCATCCTGGAAGATCCTCTATGCCTGGAACTGGTGGTGGGAAAGGACATGGACTTGGGAAAAGGACTCGTCATAGTGAGCGCTTTCTCTCCACTACTTTGACTTTGAACAATAATAATACCGCCGTGAGTAACAACAATGAAAAAACTCATCATCATACACCAAAACGTCTTCGCTCACAAACTTCAAGTTCTACAACCATAACTCCTGTTACCTCACTC
>WJEZ01001054.1:0-20301 GCA_009869925.1 Thalassaphorura encarpata | reverse complement strand
TGATAAAATTTTAAAGCCTCTAGGGTTTCATAACATTTCAAACCTAGCTAGAGCAGCGTTCCAACTTGGGACAATGTTACTGGAGCCGAATAATGCGGGGCGAACTGATTAGAATTTTTCTCTTCCGAAACTCTAAATTAAACTTCTAAAACTTATGCTTGGAGCGTCCACAAATATTTTTAGATTACAAGCGTACTAACTTAGAAACTAAAAATTTCTTAAGATTATCCGAATTCCATAAATTAAAATAATTTTCAAAATTTACCTGAATGACTATGACATCACATAATATCTTCAGAGTCGGTCAATCTTGAGCGTAGATTTTGAATATACTGACGAATTATAAGGAACAAAAGAATATATCTTGCAAACACTTTGTAGAAAGAGCAATAAAATCTGATTAGATCACTAGCAATTGAGAGAGGACACAACAAAGTCTCAACCTAAAGACGAACCGATCTCAGAGCTTGGCACCCGAAGACTGACATTCACTTCTTACGCTACTGCTACTTTCTCCACAGTGAAGCTTAGCTGAAGCAAACAATTGCGCGGGCAGGGCAGCCTTTCACCGAGTGAACTAGCAGGACCAAATCGGAGAATTGCCTGTCTTACCCCTTGCCTTGCATGTGAAAGTCATACTATAACCAAATCTTTCTGTAAAAACTCTTCTTTTCTTACAATCTTCTTTCCCAATCGAAAATGAAACAACTGAATGCACGAAGCCGCCGATCGGTTTTGTGGTGTCTGGTCTTTTTCTTAGCTTGAGTGGTGTAGTGTAGCTGAGCATACGCTTTCATCTTCTTTGGAAGTGTTTTGGACTTAAGTGTTTGCTTAATAATTTATTTCAAATCAATTCTGAAAAAGACCACATACGCCATTTCCACAAATTAGATTCGGAAATGGTAATCCAATTACTGCGCTGTGCCTGGGCACACAAGCCAGCCAGCCTTACATGTACACGCAGGATAAAGCTAAGCCATAACCATTTTCACCTTTGATAGGAACAGCAGGGCGACGTCAAAAGAGAATGGAATTAACGCCAAAGTTTCGACTTGGAAAGTAATTTAGTGAATTTTCAGCTTGAACCGGCACAACCACAGGAGATGCAGAGTTAATTCATGGGGCTTCACTAACAAGCAAGTAAAAGTAAAAAGAAGATCGAGCAATCTAAGAAAATGGGACGAACGAAAAGTCTTAAAGCTGGAGAGGACCTTTGAGTTGGTCTCTAATTGCAAATCGACTTACGAGAGAATATGAGAGTTTTCTAGTATTAATCTAAAATTTGGCTTTTGTTTCCGAATCTTAAGAACTTTTCAATTGTTTTGAAAATGCCTGGAATTTTATGTCACACGAAATCCTATGTATGTTGACTATAATAATCTTTGTGTCGTTTTATTTTTCCTAATTCTTTTGTTTACACAATAAACAACTACATTTGTAACAAATGAAAGTTTCTCATATTCCAACAACCAGAAATTTTATATGAAACTTTGAAGTTGGTTCTTAGTAAAAACATCTACTTTCCCACAACTAAGTGGAAAGCAAACCTGCTGCTGCTGTGGTATACGATACTGTCTTGCAAGACAAATGCTTAAGTAAAAAGCATCTGGAAGATTCTCCGCACTAACGATCCAACTTCTCTAGCAATTTTACACAAATCAGATTAGCATAATTCTATAGGAAGTAGCAAGCAAGCAGTAAAAGCGTCGGCGAGAACCCAGGCACCTGCTCACATTCTGCCTACCACCACTTTCTCTATAGAATGATAAATAATAAATGAAGTCGTGGTGAGTTTGCAAAGATGCAAAACGACAAAGGACTCTAAAAATAATATACAGAGGAAGAATGAGAGTTCTCGGCTGTGTTGTGCTGTGCTCTACTTTCTAAATTACGCACACAGCAGGCTCTAGGGGCAGCACGGGAAGCAATTTTATCAAGACCATAATCATGGAGTAGGTTAATTGTAATGAAGGACGTGCCAATTGCCCAAGTAAGACAGGCAGGCAGGGTGTAAAGAAAAAAGAAGTAGGATTTTGAAGTGCTTTCTTGGACTTATAAAAAGCACGGTACAGCTTAGCACCTTATATGAATGGTAGTTGCACTTAACAACTCTCCAGGGTTCTTATAAAAACGGTTTTACTAGATCTGGAGGGAATATGAAGCTATCAAAATGCAGTAGACTTTTTATAGGTAGGAAAAGTAAAAGAGAGAATGAATGGACCGGTCAAATATAAGCACAACCAAGCTTATGCTATAGCGTTTATTTAATTCAACTAGATGATAACCATTAAAATTATAAAAAAATTGTGTGAGAGATTAATTAACACCAGCAAATATTGTATACACAAATTACTTGTAAGAAAATATGAAAAGTGAATCTATTTGACCAGGAAAATTTCTAAGTCGTCTCAGAATTTATTCAAACCTTGTCTCACACCGCACTCTGCTTTTGATAGAACAGCACTAGTTTTTCCTATCCTCGTTTCTTTTGCCTCAATGAGTTCGGGAAAAGAAAATGTTGAGTTTAAAGTGAAGGAGTCATATTGTACATGTATGTAGTCGTAACATGAGACTTGAAGTAGTCAAGTAATCCCAAAGAGAATCCCGCAAGTCGTTTTCCCGCTTTAAAAACTTTTCTTTGGATTTGAGCTTCTAGATTCCTTTCGGAAAAGCTTTATCCCTATCCCTACAAACGGGTTCTTTATTGCTTTCACCAAAATCTTTCTATCAGGGAAGAAACAAGAGTTTGACTTTAAGGGTTCTAGGCGCCAACTACTACGTACCTTTTGAGTTCCACTCAAAGCACATGCATTCAATTCAAGACCAACTCGAAACTTTAATGCAAAATGCAACGTAGAAAACTACCCATGTGAGACATTAACATCAGATGCAATATCAGAGAACCGGGCGAGCACGGGCAAACATACGTAGTATACAAGTCCCTGCTAAAACAAACTAATGTGAAAGTGAGAGGAAATGTTTGAGATAGGTAGGCATAGGACTTTGGAGTTTAGAAACACCAAATTCGCTCAAGCCTGTCACGTCCTTTCACCGACTGAACTAACCACGGTTTCATCACAACCACACTGCACAGCACAGGCAGCCAAAAACTTATCCCGTCCAATCTGATCTAGTTAGTTCTTAGTCCATATGAGGCGAGGATTGGAACCCTAGGAAGGAACAAATACCCGAAAACTAAGCCAGTTCTTTCCGGAGAGAAGAACAACATGTATTCACACAGATGTTTGCGGTGAAAACTTAATCAGGATCGATACTTGTGTCTTATTTACAAGTTCCGATGGTCTTAACTGCTACAGTCACATGGACAGCCAAGAATCTTGGCGACAGCTACTATGGAACCACAAACCACATTCCAGATGTGCTTTATACTTGAAACTTGACAATGGCGATAACAAAAGCGGTTTACTTTCCTGAAGCGTTTGGATTTTTTTGCCATTAGATTTTACTGGCGGATTCCAATCTCAGAAGATAGTTTTCTTGGGCTTTTGTAATAGTAACTCATATTGGAACAAATAAAGTATGCAAATTTTTTATAAAGTTGAAAAACAATGTGTAAATTTTAATCTCACAGATACAACATTTTTTTCATTAGATCAGAGAAGAGAAAGTATTCGTCTTTTCATTTTATGTAGCAAAGAAAGTGAATTGAAAACCAGAATTTCGGCGGTCTTCGAGTAAATAATAAAGTTTAAGGATCTTTTTGTCCTAGATCTGTAGTGTAACTTTTGACATAGTCATTAATAATATTATTACTTGAGATGAGAAGGACTCAAAGATGTTGCAGAAGATAAATCTTGCCGTCGAGTGCAGAGTAGTCCGCACCTCTATTTTTTGTCTACCTGGCTCACATTCAAGGAGTTTTAAATCCATTTTTCACTTGCTGCTGCGTAACTTTAAGAAGTAGAGTAGCGAATCTTTTTGTCATCTTTTTCTTCTTCGCTATTCTAATATTTATTCCCTTTTCCCACACAATTCTTCTTTTCTTCCTTCCTTTTCCGCTTGGGAGATTTCCGGTTGATTTGGTTATTTCACTGCATTGCATTTAAGTACCTACATACTTTCACTCTTAGGGAAAGTACTCTCGAGACCACAGACCATCACACGTTTCTTTCTATAGAAAAAAACCAAGCCGTCTGACTTTACCCTTCCTTAAAAAAAAGTCTCGCCTACATCTTTCCTCCTTTTCCCCTTTAGCTGAAAATCCTCTTGTAGAATCCATATACGTATCTGCCTTTCGCTTCACGCTCGTAGATCTATTTAGGTTAGTAAAATGTAGAATCGTTGAGTGATGAAACTCAGGCACGCATATCCCGAGGAAGGAGAAAGTCACTGCTTGGCGGTCATAGTGGCTTTGAATTTTCATATAGACTAAACCGCAGACATCGGTATATCAGACACGATTCGCACGCGACGGTGAAAGGCAATTTTATTATGGACTTTTTCCCCAAGGAACAAATCAGTGAACGTGTGGCTTGGAAAAAGACTAAAAGTTCAGGTGGCTCATCAAATATTCACAGGGTTAAACTATCTGATAAAGTCAAGGAGTTCTGGAATCATGCTTGATCTTTGAAGGATAGTTAAAGAGGCAATCCGTGCATAGGGTGGCATCCAGTTCACCTATTATATTTCAATGCACGAATTTCATTGTGTATCTGGAAGCTAGAGAATAAATTTACATGTCTGGGGTCCAATGACACACTTTTTTTTGCTTACAAGATTGCATTTACGGGAAACCGAGATTTCCTTATGAACAAACGAGCAATCATATGTTCCTTATGATCTAGCTAGTAAGCGCAAACTGACTATTTCTTTAATAGTTCGTTCAGCTGGGAGATTTGTAAACCATTTGTTCAGGAACTTTACGACTCGTCAAAAAATTCACTAATAAATTGTTGCTAAGGACGCTGAAAATGTATTCTCATAACCAACTTCGCAGGTTAATCTTTTTACTGAATAGTAGTTATTTTAAAATGAATACACTACATTTTCTAATTAACTACTAGTAGTAGTAAGCAGTAGTTAAGAAAAGTTTTAGCTTTTTAGAAACTTTTGGCACAATCAATTGGAAACTTCGTATCGGCACCCAGGAGGGCTCAAATGGATTCATCACGTAGTCAAATCATAGCTCCGAGTCAATCGACTATGCATGCGGGTAAGTTAGTTTCTAGCAATAGATATTTTAGTTTACAAAAATCGAATTGGTTTTACATTATAAAATTAAATTCTAGCACAATCAGTTGGCAACTTCGCATCGGCACCCAGTAGATCTCAAATAGCTCCCAGCCAATCGACAATGCAAGCGTGTAAGTTCCTTTCTAGCACTAATAAGTTGTTTAATTGAGAATATTTTATTGACTCTACATTACAAAACGAAATTGTAGCACAATCAGTTGGCAACTTCGCTTCGGCACCCAGTAGATCTCAAATTGCTCCGAGTAGATCTCAAATAGCTCCCAGTAGATCTCAAATAGCTCCCAGTAAATCGACAATGCAAGCGGGCAAGTTATTTCTTAACTATAAACGGCTGAATTGTATTAACATTACAAAAATTAAATTGCAGACCAATCATTTGGAAACTTCGACTCAGCACCCAGTAGATCTCAGATAGCCCCCAGTAAATCGACAATGCAGGCGTGTAAGTTGTTTTCCAGCATCAATAATAGTTTAATGGAAAAAATTGAATTTATTTTACATTGCAAAATTAAATTCTAGCACAGTCGGTTGGCAACTTTGCTTCGGAGCCTAGTAGATCTCAAATAGCTCCAAGTAGATCCCAAATAGCTCCCAGTCAATCGACTATGCATGCTGGTAAGTTAGTTTCTAACACTAATAATTAGTTCAATGTCAATGTTTAAATGTTTAATTACAATGCATGCGGGAAGCGGGTATGTCGTTATGACATTGCTATATAATTTAATTTGAAAAGATGTGACATTAACATATTTCAGCACCATCAGTTGGAAATTTTGCCCCTTCGTCTAGTCAAGTTCACATAGCTCCAACGCCTAGTCAAATGGCTCCGAGTAAATCGACAATGCATGCGGGTATAAAGGATTTTACAGTAACATCAATTTAATCGAAAATATTTTATTAACTTTATATCACATTATATATTGTAGCACAATCAGTCTCAACGGCAAACTTCGCCCCGTCGTCTAGTCAAGTTCAAATAGCTCCAGCGCCTAGCCAAATGGCTCCCAGTAAATCGACAATGCAAGCTGGTATATAGTGTTTCACAATAATGTTAATTTAATTGAGAATATTTTATTAACTTTACGTTACATTAAAAATTGTAGCACAATCAGTTGGGAACTTTGCCCCGTCGTCTAGTAAAGTTCACATGGCTCCAACGCCTAGTCAAATAGCCCCCAGTAAATCGACAACGCAAGCTCGTAAGTTATTTAATTGAATTGACTTTTATATTATAAAATTAAATTGTGGCACAATGCCTTTTTAAAATTTATCGTGTTTAACACTTTACCTTCAAAGTTTCTATTGAACTTTTTTTTGCTAATTAAGAAGTATAAATTAAATACTTTAATATGGTCCTGAATTGAAACCTGCAGCTGCAGCTTCCAAAGCTATCCCTGGTCAAATTCAGCCTGCAAACCAGCCAGAAGTGCCAGCTCCTGAGAATGCCCCAGCTGGAGAAACTCCTCAACCAAATAAGTCCACTCAGCAAATAAAAAATGAGAGCAAAGCTAGATACAAACCTAAGAAAAAGAATGAGAAAATTAGAGTTCGCTTGCCAGTCATTGAGTCATACGAACGAACAATTGAATATCCGTAAGTAATGTGTTCGAAAAAAAATTAACATTCTAAAAGCGTATTTTGTTTTTTTACCGATAAAGAGCTGATGCACCTGCACGAGTTATTGTTCGATTGGAGCGTCTTATGGGCACAGATAAAATTCGAGTTTCAGATCCGAAATATCTGAACACACTTTTCAAACAATTACAAGTGGATGAACAAAAAATCTGGTTCAAAAGGAATAAGCTGAGAAAACAATCAGAACGAAACCGATATCGCAAGTTAGCTATAGCAGGTCAAGTAGAGCCTGAGCCGGACATGCAAGATCTTTATGACCACCCGGTTTTTCGGTTAGTAATTAACTTTTCTCACATGGCTTAAATCCTTTCAGAATTATTATTTCAGCAATGCTTGCAGGGTCAATCGTATTCTGGATCGTCTTTCGAAAGTAGACAAAGACTTAAATGCTTTTTCTGTGTCATTGCCACCGATTGTTCCTGTTGAGCCGTTTGACGAGTATGCAAAAACTGGTCGCCTTTTCGGTTTTCATCCTGGCCACTACAAGCGTACAGGAAATTCTCCGGTTTTTACTTCTCCTGTTCCAGGCTCCACTCCAAATGTTAAGTCGGCTGAAAACGCGAGTATGTTTTTTTTGACAATATTAGTTTAATCGGAGGAAATTGAATTGACCTAACATTGTAAAACTATAGTACAATCAATGGCAGACTTCGATATGGCGCCGAGTAGAGCTCAAATGGAATCATCGCGTAGTCAAATAGCTCCAAGTCAATCAACAATGCATGCCTGTAAGTTATTTTATAATAATGATAAACAGTTCAACTGAATAAAACTGTACATGTAAATGTTATAGCCCAGTCAACGGCAAATTTCGCCCCATCATCTAGTAAAGTTCAAATAGCCCCAACGGCTAGTCAAATAGCTCCCAGCAAATCGACAATGCATGCGGGTATGTTCTTTTATAACAATAATAAACAGTCTAATAGAAGAAAATTGAATTGGCTTTACATTGCATAATGAAATTATAGCGCAATCAGTTGGAAATTTCGCCCCATCATCTAGCAAAGTTCATATAGCTCCGACGCGTAGTCAAATAGCGCCCAGTCAATCCACAATGCATGCAGGTAAGTTACCTTATAACAATAGTAAGAAATTTAATTTAAAAACTCCAGTTGATTTTGCAATGCATAATGCTTAAATAAATTGTAGCCCAATCAGTTGGAAACTTTGCCCCATCATCTAGCAAAGTTCATATAGCTCCAACGCGTAGTCAAATAGCTCCCAGTCAATCCACAATGCATGCAGGTAAGTTATCTTGCAACAATCGTAAATAGTTTAATTTAAAAACTTGAGTTGATTTTGCAATGCATAATACAAAAATAAATTCTAGCACAATCGGTTGGAAACTTCAATTCGGCACCCAGTAGATCTCAAATAGCCCCCAGTCAATCCACAATGCAAGCGTGTAAGTTATTTTTCAGCAATGATAATGGTTTAATTTAAAAAATCGAATTACTTTTATCATATAAAATTAAAATCTAGCACAATCAGTTGGAAACTTCGGCTCAGCTCCTAGTAGGGCTCAAATAGAGGCATCACGTAGTAAAATAATAGCTCCCAGTCAATCGGCAATGCAAGCGTGTAAGTTATTTTCCAGCATCAATAATAGTTCAATGGAAAAAATTGAATTTATTTTACATTGAAAAATTAAATTCTAGCACAATCGGTTGGCAACTTTGCTTCGTCGCCCAGTAGATCTCAAGTAGCACCCAGTAGATTCCAAATAGCTCCCAGTAGATCCCAAATAGCTCCCAGCAGTTCCCAAATAGCTCCCAGTAGTTCCCAAATAGCTCCCAGTAGATCCCAAATAGCTCCCAGTCAATCGACTATGCATGCTAGTAAGTTAGTTTCTAACAATAATAATTAGTTTAGCTAAAAAAGTGAATTGATTTTACAATACAAAATGGAAAAATAAAATCTAGCACAATCGGTTGGAAACTTTGCTTCGGCGCCCAGTAGGGCTCAAATAGATTCATCCCGTAGTAAAATAATAGCTCCCAGTCAATCTACTATGCATGCGGGTAAATTATTTTCTTGTAATCACTAGTTTAATAATAAAAAAAATGAATTGGTTTTGCAATACAAAATTTAATTTTAGCACAATCAGTTGGAAACTTCGGCTCAGCTCCTAGCAGGGCTCAAATAGATTCATCGCGTAGTCAAATGGCTCCCAGTAAATCTACAATGCGTGCGGGTATGTCATTATAACATTGTTATACTATAATTTAATGTATAAAGAGGTCACATTAATAAATTTCAGCACCGTCAGTTGGAAACTTTGCCCCGTCGTCCAGTAAAGTTCATATAGCTCCAACGCGTAGTCAAATAGCTCCCAGTCGATCCACAATGCATGCTGGTAAGTTATTTATATTTTATAAAAATACGAAACAGTTTCATTAAATGAAATCGAATACACGTTACATTAAAAAATTACAGCGCCGTCAGCCTCAGTGGCCAACTTCGCCCCGTCATCTAGTAAAGTTCAAATAACTCCAACCCGAAGTCAAATAGCCCCCAGTCAGTCGACAATGCATGCGGGTAAATTATTTTATAAAAATAAGAAACAATTGAATTGATGTAAATTGAATACAGTTTACATTAAAAAATTATAGCGCCGTCCGCCTCGGTGGCAAACTTCGCCCCGTCGTCTAGTAAAGTTCAAATAACTCCAACAAGAAGTCAAATAGCTCCTAGTCAATCTACAATGCATGCGGGTAAATTATTTCATAAAAATAAAATCAATTTAATTGAAGAAAATTGAATACACTTCATTAAAAAATTACAGCGCCGTCAGCTTCGGTGGCAAACTTCGCCCCGTCGTCTAGTAAAGTTCAAATAACTCCAACAAGAAGTCAAATAGCAGCCAGTCAGTCGACAATGCATGCGGGTAAATTATTTTTATAAAAAGTAATGCAAAGTTTAATTGAAGGTAATTGAATACACTTCATTAAAAAAATTACAGCGCCGTCAGCCTCAGTGGCAAACTTCGCACCGTCGTCTAGTAAAGTACAAATAACTCCAACACGCAGTCAAATAGCTCCTAGTCAATC
Organism: Thalassaphorura encarpata; assembly: GCA_009869925.1. NCBI lineage: Eukaryota > Metazoa > Arthropoda > Collembola > Poduromorpha > Onychiuridae > Thalassaphorura > Thalassaphorura encarpata. The sequence continues at coordinate 10,402 of WJEZ01001054.1, read as the reverse complement.
GACAATGAATGCTGGTGGGATATTTTATAACATTCGTAGCGAGTTGAATTGATAATGAATTGACTTGACAAAATTGTAGCACAATCACAATCAGTTGCAAACTTCGGCTCGTCAAAATCGACTGTACAACTTGGAGCTGATGAAAGTTTTTTCAGAAAGTATGAGCGTGAGAGCGGCATGATAACAACAGGAGAAGAGGAATGGGGTACGGATGCCGAAGAAGCTGTCGCTTCCCCGCCTCACAATGGCTGTAATGCAAGTCTGGCTCCAAAAAGCAGTCATTTGAGTCAGATTGAACGTTTCTTTGGAATTAGCCCTGAAGAGGAACTGGAGAAAACATTTTCACCACATCGTTCTGCACTCGTAAGAATATATCCGCTGTCGTCAGTGTCTGATATTAACATGTATATTTTTGTCGCTACAGGTTGATCTAGTCTTCGACGAAGAAACGGTAATAAATTACATACTACGTATTGAAAATGAAGCTATTTTGACGATATACTTATCTTTATCGCTTTTATACAGTCGGGAGGAGCCTTTGATATATACAATGCAGCTCAGGACGTTTTGAGCACTTACAAACGAGAATCACTGAAAGCAGAGAACGACGTGAATCAACTGCACAGAGATCATCAATATTAGCCAACACCAACAACAGCCTAATTCTGAAAGTTCAATCCTTATGGCTAGTAGTTTCCGCACATAGTACTAAAAAGTTCCAGACTCCAAAATTTTCTTCCGTTAACTAAATTAAATGGTTAAACTATCTTCCAAATTTTCCCACTAGGTCAATAATTTTCAAAATTAAATATTGACAGAGAATGTGCAAAATTTGAGTGATTTGTAGAAATCTTAAACGAAAATATAATTTTGGATGAAATTATTTCTGCAAAAAATGTGGTAAGTAACGTTACAGGCAGCAAAAGTTATTAAGCTCACTTTACCCCATTTCCAAAAATGCCCCTTAGAAAAATCCAAATGTTTTTGAACAGCGGGAAATTCCACAAGATTCGATTAGCTGCTCCAGCCTGTGAAGTGTTGGCCTTGTATATAGTAGAAGTTAGTTTTTTAGTAGCATTTCGTTTTTAGTGGCTAGTCATTAGGTTAGGAGTTAGGTTAGTTAACCACGTATCCGCTAAAATAGTAACAATAGTATCGTGTAACCCATTAGTCAATTTGGTATTACCCCATGTGTTTTGTTGTGTTCATTCTTCAATTTGGCTAGTCAATCTCTTCTCATGGGAGGAACCTGCAGGCAGGAAATGAGAATGGAAAATGGAATTACAACTGAAGAAACGTATTCTTTGAGCGACCAACTTCAAGAAGTTCTAGCATGTGCACTAACACTGGAAGACTCAGGAACTAGAGAATATCATGAATCCGAATGTTCTGATCAAAGGATATGCGCCCAGGTTGATGGGAATAATAATGGGATCATTGATTATGATATTGATTTTGACACTGAAGGTCCATTTAAGAATAGTTGTATGGAGATTCATCAAGACTCAAGGGATAGCGCCCAAGTAGCTGAACCAGTACCTATTTTGGGAATTAAATTAGAATCACTTTTTGTAATGTGGCTCATGACTCCTGGAGTTATGCAGACACTTGAAAATGATTTGACCCAGATAAAAGAAGGTAAACTTTGAATTTTTTAAGTGGATGGAATTATGTTTATCATGTCGTTATAACTTTCATCGCTTCTTAGCATGCATACCACATTTTAAGTCCTTGTAATTCTCTTCGTATGTTTACATAGGCTGACAGTGAAGTGACGGCTGAGCGAATAGTGTAGAAAATTAGCATAATAATCCTACCTGAAAGGCAAATGTTGAAGAAAGAGTGGATAATCTTCCATGCCGATTTATTTCATGGACTATTACTCATAATTATCTTCATGCAACAGTTGACACCTTAAAATAGGATTAAATTTAAATATTCTTCTCCATTTTTCATGAACGAATTGTCAGGTTTGCCTTGTCTTCACTTTTGTGAACGATTTAGCGTTGTGTCGAGGCGTACTAAAAAGATTTCTTACGACTTACTATTCTGTCCTATCCTAACATACTTCCTTTTCTAAATTGACAGGTCACGGCGTAGAACTTCTGAAAAGACTTATCCGAGAGAGGAAGAAGAATTGTCTGTGTCAATGTAGAACTCGGAAAGTTCCTTCACAATATCGTCCACCCTTATCTGTAAGCAATTTCAAATAATATTTTCCGATTGAGCGCTGACCTAACTGCAAAAGTAGTTGAGTATAAAATAATATTCTTGATAAGATTTGAGGACAATGAATTAACGAAGTACTCGTATCTTGGCTCACAATTTCAGGAGTTATTGTGCAAGCTCAGGCAGAAACTTTTATTTCCTGAGGGTAGACTTTGCTCATCGCCTTAATTAAGACGAAAAATCATTATTTTTGGCACTAAACTCTTCTGTATCTGTCTACCAATCAATTCTTCAAGATCTCTGTTTCAAGGAATTTCAGTGCATTTTAAACCTGAACTGTGCAGTTAAAATCCTTCCTTTGTGGATTTATTCAAGAGGTTGCTCAAACTCGTGTACAGGTTGATTTTACATTAATGGTCGACAGCAACCTTCTTCTTGGAACTATCTTTCATAGATGAATATTAGTTGAATAAGTTTGTTTAAAAGGGAATATAATTTCAGGCTGGCAAGAGCAATTATTGATATATTTTTATGATTGGTAAACTTACAAAACTTGGCATTTTTATGTTGTTGGAAATTCCTTTGCTTTGAATAGAAGGCCACCAAGTGTGCAGGTGTACGAACACATACTGTGCGAGGGCCGAAACAGGTGTTTGAGAGTGCAGTATTAAGTCATAAATTGAGAACTTGGACTTTTTTTTTGCGCAAGGATTTTCTCTTAATATTATACGGCATTTGTATTCTGGACTACTGACGACAAAGTTAAACCTCACCCTTTGTCCCAACTAAAATGAGCAAGAATATAATTTATAATTGTCGTTACTATGGGCTTCAGATGTCCTTTGCTGACCCGCCCTCTGCTCTTTCTTTAATGTTTTTACACAGAAGGAACAATCAAGACCAAGCAATATTGAACATATTCGTAATTATTAGGTAGATATGAGAAATATAAGATTCTCATAGTATAAATGAATGTCAAGGCAATTAGTAATACGACAACTGCGTAAAGCGTCCAGTTGCACAAGCATGCCTTGTATTATATTATCTTTCCTTGCGAACATAAATCCAAAACGTCAGACCACTCAACGCCTACGCTTATGACAGTTCTTGAACATCCGAGCGTGTGGTAGGGTTGAATTGAATAATTAGATGAGGTTATGTTTATGCGATACCTATCAACGTTGATACGTATTCCAATCTAAGACTCACTTTTTAAGTCCGAAATGGTTTTGCGAACAAAGATAATGTCAGATTAATTACTAGAGTTAGATCATTGAAAACTTTTGAAACTCGAAACCTAAGCAAGAACAAGAGAAGTCTCTTTCTATCTGTAGTAATATAGTCTAACACTGCCTCGGTCATAAAATATTATATATTGAAACATAATACATGCAAATGGGTTTTAACGTGGGCGAGCACGGCGAGCAGTAAATGCATTCTTGCCTGAAAGTCCATGCTTTGAAACGTGAGTTTAATTAATGGACATTATTCCGCATTGTACAGACTTTTAGGTTTTGCCTTACTCATTCTGACTTCGCTTCGCAAAAATCAGTTTTCCACTATTGCGATTGACTAATACCCTGTTGAGAGTGAATGACAAGGCATATCAAATGCGAACGTGCACGCGTGAGTCTGCATTGTAATATTGAGTCAAGCCCAGACCAAAACCTTCAAGCCATTTTTGCTGAGTAATTTGTATTGTTTCTTCTTTACGGCCAATACGTATAATGCTTAGTACAAGCTTTCAGAACTTTTAAGGCAAGCCTAAGCCTAAGAAATGACTTGACTGGGCACGGCACTTGCTTGGGCTTGAATATAATAGTAATGAGGTAATGTACATTTTAGTGTAGAGATTATAAATTAACAGGCACGAAGATTAGGCAGGCATACAGCATATAAGTAGAAGGAGGATGATGGGAAGGAAGGGTCGACGAGGCGTTCACAAACATATATTGTTGAATTTGTGCTGAATTGTTTCGTGGATGGGTGCAAGCAAAAGCAAAGATCAGCGAAGAGTCAGCATTGGGGGTATGACATACTGACTGCTTGACTCTAGTGGTGTTTTTGAATGTAGCACGCTCACCAGTTCAGTACAAGAATGAGACATTGTAAGTCACAACACAAGCAGCAAGTTAGATCACATAATGGATATAATATTCATACAGAATACAGATTGGTGGATTGGATTATGTACACTTTATACCAAATACTTCTTTTCAAGTTTTGCATGGCAATGCAATGGTAATCCAATGTTGTCTCGAGTCCCAAGGAGCATCTTTTACCCTTTAGTACACTGTGGTGCTGTTACGTTGGATCAGCCTAAAGTCAATAGGTACCACCCATATGTTTTTTATCTTCAGTTCTTCTGACTTCACCCCCCGAGAGCCAAATTTGGACCGATTTCAATCTTGGCCAAGGCATATGCCGCGTGGGTGTCCAAAAATAACTCTTTCCGCTTTCAATCTTCTTTTTGCACATTTTCTTCAGTTCTTATTCCTCATCTCCGTCTCTTCCAATAAAACGTTGCATTACTGGAATTCCACGGTTGAACCAATCAAATTCAGACTGATTTGTCGGGTAGCGGCACCACACTGAGCGGAACGTACTCTTTATTTACATTTCAAATTTTATACAACTGCTGGTTATTAGCTCCTTGAGCTTGGCCTCTAATAGTTAGGCCTTCCAATTAATCAAGACGTAAGCACAATCAGACTCTGTCAATGTTTTTTTTATTTAGTGAAAACTCATTTACAATTTGAGATTTTGATATGGGATTGAAATCAGGTTATGTGATGTGGAGTCTTGCAAAAATTCTGTACTACTCTTGACTTAATTAATGAAACAACTTTTAGTTGGATTGTGGGTTCGTGACATGTCAAACTGATAGCCAACAAAGCTACCTTATACCCCCTTCCTTGTCATACCTGCCCCATTAACATTGTTCGCAGAGACGAATGCAATTGTGAAGATAGAATTCTGATCTATCTGATCCTACACATGTAACGAGGAATTCCTTACTGACAGGCTGTGTTTCGTGCTTCTTGTCCGTCAAAATGTGTAGTGTGTACGAAGGGTTGGGTTTAGTGATCTAGTTCCTGATTTGATTCAATTCAATACAATCATCTGCCGTGCTGTAGTCGTAAGTCATCCTGAACTTGTACGTAGGCTGACAGAGACGGAGTGCAAAAAACAGAAAATGTTGTAAAGTGTGCGACCTGTGCAACCCTACGCACAAATACGAGAAGAGAGATTCAAATCAAGTCTCAATACGAATCCTCAAGTGAGACAGAACAGTGCACAGTGTACAATCTCAAAACAAAAGTGAAAAACAGTTAACTCCATTGTTGAAATTGTATGGGATTTTGAAAAGAAAGGGATTCCATACATACAACCTGCCTAGTCTACGATTTGAATTGTCATTGTTATTGCTATTGCTCATTTTTACAACATGACTGGTTGTGTGTGATTTTCTCAAGTCAAACTAGTCAGCCTTTCGGAAAGTTAGACGTACGAGATGTGTAAGTTTTATCAGGAATCAACCGGAGTGCAGAACGGAACCTGAACTTTGGGATTCACTTTAGTGATCTTTTGGGATGAAAAAAAAACGTTATATTTTTAGAAAAGAACCGAGTGACTACTATTGCGTTTATGTGAGTGAATAGCACCGTTCTTTCAGTTCTTCAGAGTTGAAGGAAGTTACCTATTTGTGTTTCTCGTTATCGATGGGTGGTTTAAAGAGAATATAGACACAGTCTGTGGTACATCAGTGGCAGTTTTTTATGTAAAAAGTCATTAGAATTTCAAAACGCGATCGAATGGTTCTAAAATACATGGGATGATCACTAAAAACCAAATTCGTGTACTAGTGTGAGCTAAACTCCACGAATATTCAAGCTTTTTATGGAACGAATGGTTTTTCCGTGTGTACATCAAGTTTGAAGTTCAATTCTTAGCCAGGAAGGAAGTTGGGTTATCGGTTCGGTTCATTTTCTAGAAGTCCCTAATACAGTTAAAAATAACACGGAAAAACGGCTAGGCTGTGGAAAGCGGGTAAGGAGAGAGGCATTCCTTCCTCAAGATGCAAACGGGAGAGTTGAAGTTGACTAGACAGATGTGAACAGGACGGAAATGGAAAATGAGAGTATTCTTTGACTTGTGCTGGGTCCTTAACTTCTTTTCGCTGGAGGTGCCCAGGTATTTCTGTACTGTATAAAAAGTGAATGTGACATGAAGATAATAATACACGCTCAGACGACCGACACAGGAACAGAATAGTGCGTGGGTCTGATGCGTAACTAAGTTGAAGTTTCTTTGTGAAATATTACTGCTTAAAAAACTTGCCACGCGTCTCATCTCGTCTCGGTGCAAGCAATGTGAGGGAATTTCTCTTCCCTGTGCTGTGCTTCGGTTATATTAAATTGACATTTTCAAAAGTCGACGGGGCAACGTACGGCGGCATTGTCATTTCTCACATTCACCTCATTTGAATACACTTCATTAAAAGTTATAGCCAACAGGCAAGGAAGAGAGGGATATTCGCAAGATTCGGGCTCTTCAAAGCAATTTGATGCAAAATGAGTTCAGAAGAAGTAGCAGAGTTGGCCCAAGCAATTCATTCTCATGCTGATGTCTTGTACGAGTCCTGGAAGAAAGGGCCGGATGTGATGAGAAGAATGGAGGATACTCTAGAATTGTTGGCAAACCCTGGTCTAACGCCTAAATTGGAACATCTGGTCTCAAATTTTGTTCGACAAGATAAGGCAAAGCGACAGCAACACACAACAAATATAAATCCTGATTCAAATTCAATGAACAAAAGTCGAATGAGTAGAAGTCCTAGTCCAAAATTGCAGCAACAAAGTTTTGGAGATAGCAATGAGAATAATATTAATCTGGTCAATGGGAATGGAATCAAGAAACCTTTGCCTAAAAGTATTCTTGCTGTAGTTCAACGATTTGAGTCCTCACCTCCGAATGGTGCAACTGCTGGAAGCATTGTTCCACAACAGCAGCTAGCTTCTCCTATTTCAACTTTCTCACCATCCCCACCTTCCACAGTACTTCCGGGGATTGGCCCAGTGTCAAGAAATACTGTTTGGGCAGAATCTAGTGCTCGACAAAATGTAACAGAGAAGAATTTTGGAACCCAACAGCAACAGAGGTCAATGTCTCCTAGTTCAAATTTTTTAAATAGTAGTAACAGAAATGTTGTCAATTCAAATTTAAATATTGGATCAAGTGGTTATGGACCAAATGTCGTCAAGGGTCGTGAAATACATATTCCGATTCAAAGGATTGACGTTGATGAAAATCCTTCAAAGTTTACCCAAGGACGACTTTCTCCTGGTCTTGTTGTCAGGCATGACGGACTTAATAATTCGTACCCGAGTCCCAGATCCGGCCAGAGCCAATCATCCTCTCCCGTTATTAAAGATTTGGAAAGAGAAGAAGAGCGTTTATTCCGAGCCCTACGAACAGGTCAAGTAATTCCCCCGAATGATTTTACATTCTTCGAGTTCTTCTAGTCATCTCCATAATGGACTCCGGGAAATAGTGCCAGCCCCAGTGAATAATTCCAGAATTGCCTTTGCCAAAGAAAGAATTCGTCATAGTCAAGAACATCCTTTGACTCAACAGCGGCTTGAACTTCAAAAGAGACTCCCGTCTCCTTCTAGTAGCTTAGCTGCTGGTATTGCGGCACAGCAGGGTAGAAATAAATTTCAACCGATTGAGGTTGACGGAATACACAATGGGCATAGTCATAACAATAGTGGACATTATTTACCTCCGCATTCACATTTAGAGGATGAGAGGGATAGTACAGCGGGTCATGGAGGGAGACAAAGTTGGGTTACACGCTTTGGATCTGGATCCAGTGTCGCAGAAAGAGTTCAACTTTTTGAGAAATATCCGGCTCACATTATTAGTCATAATGGTGGAATCGAGCATCATTTTCACCCGATTGATTCACATTCACACTCGTCTTGTCCAAATGGAACAAGTGTATTCAAGTCGAGTCATAACCACAGCAGTCATACACCAAAGGAAATTATGCACACGATTAGTAGACCGGTTGATGTTGCCAGTTATATTCGTACCCCTACACCGATTGGCATTTCCCATAATCAGAATCAGATTATCAAGGAACAGTCGTTGAATACTTCCCCCATTCCCTGGCGACTTCCTACCGAAGCTTTGATTCGGAATTATGAGGTGGTTATTTTCATACATTTTAAATTAACAAGTACTAACAAGTGTTTTTTGGGAGTTGCATCAATGTTAATATGACCAGGATGTTCGGACGTAATGAAACTGAATTTGCTGAATTAATTGTTTTAGGACATAAATTAGAGTTCTCTTTTAATGTTGATATTTTTAGCATGTTGATCGGCATTCCTATACATACGTCTGTGAATTTACTAAATAGTTTCTATCTGATGAAGAAGTGGAAGTTTCTTGAGTTTATTTTTATACCTAGAGGTTCTTTAAAAAGTTTTGAGAGCTCAAAACGTAACTCATTTTATTATTTTAAAATACCAGCTGCGCGTTGCTGTCCAAAAGTTAAACATTCACTAGTTGGACTTTTTGATGGAAGAGAAATGCGATAATTCTTTAACGTTTTGCACTGTTTTCACTTGTTTTGCATTATGAAACTCACAAAGAAGTGGATGCAATGCTGTGTTAACTCACCTGGGACCTTGCAACGTTAAAGATTTCTATTCATCTAAGCCATGAGATCAAAAGCTAATACTCGTTAGTTTGTACTTATATGACTCTAATTTAACAAAGAATTAATCCTGCATTTAGCGTGTTCAATCTACGTTTGCATCATCCAAGTTGATTTTGCCTAATTTGGGCTAGAAATACATAAAAGTTTACAAAAATTTGAATCTTGTTTTCAGCCCGATGCTGTTGCAAATTTAAATCTATTGAAGAGGAGTTCTACACGAACACCTTCTTTAGAACTTGCAAAAGAACCAATCGTGCCAAGGTTTCACTGGCCAGAAGGCAAACCGCCACCCACGTCCAACCTTCTTGAATTCATTTCAAAGGCAGAGGACGAGTTCTCAAAATTGCCAGTCCCACTCATCTATGCTGAATTTGGCAAAGTAAGTTTCACTCTTGATTGAAAAAAATTTACAGCTGAAAATGGTATACTGGAGCTGGATTGAGCAAGAAAATTTTTAAAATTCCTCAGAATTTTGATGACTTTGTATTAATTCATTTGATTAGAACATATTTCTGAACAATACTATAGTTAGAATAAAGTTATTGACTTGCTTTCGTTCTAAACGGAAGTGTAAACAATATCGCTCAACTCTTCTATTTCTAATTCTAATCTGGTGATGATCTATTTATAATCGGGGTTTATTATTTTTTCTATTTTGGGCGGTTCCCTGAACTTGTACTTTCTTATGACGAAGTAAATCCCAGAACGGAATACATTTGCCAAGTCAGAGTACTTTGAACTTTATGTTTTATGATAATAACTAAATTTAGAACGTAAAAATCCTTGTAAATAGAGCCTGACGTTTGATAAGCGCACAATCTATAAGATGGTCAGGGCTTAGCTTAACGAAATGGGATATTGCTTAACGTAAAATTTTGTTGAACAGGTTCGGCAGTCAATTAAATTATTTTCGTTCTGATCTAGTTTCTCGTGACCATTGGGATTCCTCTTTACTGGAAGAAGCCATTTTGGGACGCGCTTGGACTTGAGCCGGAATCCCGTTTAGAAAAGGAAAGGTTTATAGGCTTCTACCGAAGATTAATTTCCGAGTGTCCTGATGATGCATCTCGTTTTATGAGATTGCTAACAACAGCTTCCAAGCGAAATTCTATGGATAATATCAATAATAATAACTCTAAGTCAAGGCTGAACAAGATGCCTAGTGAAGTATCCATGAATGCCTTTGTTCCTATGATCCAGGACATTATCGATACACATCCGGGTACGTTTTTATTTTCTGCATACGTATACGTATTGAAGTTGTTTCTAAAAATATAAGTGGTTCACTTTGATAAATTAAATGTACTATTGATATGAGCTCTAAAAATTCACATCTGGTATTACGAAACAGATTTTTAAGTAATGGATTTTTTATTTTGCCAGAAACACTTATTTTTCACTTCAGTGTCTGGCGTGTTGGTCAGAAAATAGAATTGCTAAATTCAATTTCTATTTCAAATATTCACAGGTTTGGGCTTCTTGAGAGATGCACCCGAATTTCAT